>CM069448.1:78577116-78785024 GCA_035610835.1 Ophiura sarsii | reverse complement strand
TAACCATTTCCCGTGTGGCTTCTGCGCCATGTGTGGGAGTGCGTGTGCCGCGGCAAACATGCACGCGACGCGTTACCACGGTAAGATTACGCTGTGTAGTACGCGCAACGCACAATGTTGTTCAATTCTAGTGGCATTTATAAGCCAAATCTGAGAGGTTTTTTGCTGTTTTTGGAGCCAATTGTTAACCAATTTCACTGAAATAAACTTTAACACCCTTCCCGTTATTTCCTCTATCTGTCATGCAAATTAGGCGCCACTTTTATCACAACTAACGGAGAAATAAGGATAACAAACACACACATAAACACACAAACACACACCGTTTCCAGATTTATAGTAAGATTATAACACATCTCTTAACACAGATACCTCCGTGGCGTGGATACCGTGTCCTTCGCTTGTTAACCGCTAGGACCCCGGTTCGATCCCCAGATAACGCACGGCAAGATTTGCTTTCTTTTTTTCGTTCTAGTTTTACCCTTCCACTCACAATAATGTTGAAACTTCAGTTTTTAATTAATAAAACAATAATAAGTTTATTTATTTCTTTATTTATTTAGTAATTATTTAATATCCTTGGACAATTAGTACGATTTGGTCAAAATATGACCCAAGGTAGGTGCGATTATTGTTTGAATGGGCAAAAGGAGTTGATCTAAATTTTGACTTTAAAAATCCCCAAATTGCATGAATGGATTTTCAAAATATAAAATATTTCAGCTTATGAGGGGTCACAATTTCCACTTCAAATATACATCCCCTGGGCATGCAAGCGAAGTTGGTCTTTCAGCATCAGCGAATCATCCCCTCCAATGTTCACAACAAATTTTACGCTACTGCTAGAATCGACTGACTTGTGGCATAAAACGTTATGCCCCAACTTACTCTTGGGTCCGGCCAGGTATAACATTTAGCGTAAATTACCCGCATGTAGTAGCTTACCCCGCATTGGCGCTCTCAACATTTTGGGTTACGCCTCAGTTACTAGCGAGGTAGCGCTATTCTTCAGCTACCCGTCATTGGTGCACTCGGCCGTATGTGTATTTGTTGGTTTTTACAAATAATCGGGTGTTAACCACATTTTGAGTAATATCATTGTAAAAATATCAAAATATTTATCCCCATGCTTGTATGTCTGCCGTTTTCAACGGATGAGTCACGTTGGGTCAAACTTCGTGGTCGTTAGCTCAACCGCATTTAAGGATAGACCTCCATATTTACCGAATGTGGTACAGTAAGGGAAACTAGATCATGGCCCCTACAATCTCGGCCAATATTGTTGGAACACTTTTATACGTGTGTTTAAAAACTCCCCCTCTCCCCCTGGATCAATGTTGAAACATGATTTTTGGGTTACGGGATACTGGGAAGGGCCAACATTGCCCAGTGGGGAGGGGGGAGTTATTAATGTTTAGGAAATGCTTTAAGCCTTCCGTCAAAGACAGCAATGTTTTGATTAGAGAATAATTACTGCGTAACAACTGTTTTCGCGAATTTGTTGTGAAATAAGAGGTTGATGTTATGGTCTGAGGAATTGTCCCTCAGGGGCTGCGCCCCTTCGGGACAATTCCGAATGACCATAACAGCAACCGAGTATTTCACAACAAATTCGCGAAAACAGTTGTTAAGCAGTCATTATTCTCATTCATTACTGAAAAAGATGCATATTTACCGATATAATCTCGCTAATAATTAATTAGTTTTCTGTTTATTTTGTGCACCCCTGCCCTTCTTAGTTATTGAAACAGTCCGAGTCGGGTCATCCCCTCATTCAACCAATCAGAAATAAGCTTTAATCGTGTTCCCTCATAACTCAATGAATATTCAGTTTAGGAGCGTGAGGCTTCAATTTGATTGGTCGGTAAGTGAGAAAAACAATAGAACACTTTGGCGCAGCACTTTCGGGCAATTATTAGTAACCTGCGCTCGGCGTGCGCGTTCTCATCTAACGAATCATTTTATTGGAACGCACTTGGTACGCAGCTATCGCGACTATTCATGCAGTAATGAATAGTGTACATTTTGCGCAAACGGGAACGCACGAAAGGGTAATTATTACATGGATGTTCCAACTAATTATGGCCGCGATTGTCTGAATCATCTGTTTTAAGGGTTTTGGGCATAACTTTTGATTCAATAAAGCTTTCTTTACCAGATTTGGAGGATAGATAGGTTATGTTATTGGTCACGTGGCCAACTACTTAAAAAGGTCATGCTTCAATTTATTGTTAGGGATAGGTCACTTTTAATTACAGAGGTATATTTGGCACACTAAATGCCCAATAAATTATGGATGTTGCCAGTTATTTAAATGTAAATGGTTTCTCGATCACATATACCAACAGCTAAACATGATGGAACACACTCTCGTCGCTTACGCGACTCCTGCGTCATTCAAAATGGATTACATAACAAGGAAGGGGAAGGGGCGCTATCGTCGCTTACGCGACGCTCATGTGTCTCAATGAGGGATATATTCTGGTCGCTTTGGCGGACTACCAACAAGTCATCGGTGCACACTCTCTCGTCACTTACGCGACACCCATGTCAGCCAAAATGGATTACATAATAAGGAGTGGTGGGGGCTCTAATTGCTTACGCAACTCTCCTGTTCTCAATGGGGAAATCTTCTTGTCCCGACTACTAACAAGTTAAATCAATGGGCGCACACACTATCGTCGCTTACGCGATTCCCTTGTCACTCAAAAAGGATTATGAAACAAGGAGAGAGGGGGGGGGGGGCTATCGTCGTTTACGCGACTCTCGTGTTTGTCAAGGGGGGCATCTTCTGGTCATTATGAAGACTATCAACAAGTTAAATTAATTGTTATATGGTCTTTTTAAAAGTCTACGGGGGAAATGGATATTATTTAAAAACATATTCGAAACATAGTCCGGTGCCAGGCTCGAACTTAGAACATTTGGTTTGAAAGCATGAAAGCAACGCAACAACAGCGCTCTTAACCACTACACCACGGTTGAGACCATACCACGGAACAGCGTTTTAAAAGATATCAGGACAATTATAGACATAATCGATATGATCAGTCGTTATTGTTAATGCACTGTATATAGTTCAATTTGACAACGTATTTGGATAGGCCATAACAGTAATCCATGGGATATTTTCAATCAGGAGTCCAAAATATTACGGGAATGTCGAGTTTCAACAATATGCCATCATTTTCAGATAAAAGTCTTTGACCTAATTTTCTTTTACTTATCATGGCTTACTGTGGCTTCAATCGATTTTGCGTGTAGTGTGTTGGCATACTGTGGCATACTGTGATTAGCCTCGACATGCACACACAGTTCCAGAATTACATTGTAACCTGTTATATCTATGATTTGTTGACACGAGATTGCATATCATTTTACTGCGAGCGACGCTTAATATGTATCTCTGTGTAAAGGTTGGGATGGGGCGGGGGTGGGGGTATGTTTTACCTTGCATTATAACGCAAGGAGGTATACCAATATTGATGTTTATGGTTGACATGTCAATAAAAGAGAGCTACGAGTTTCTTTTTAAATAAAATCATATTTTATTAGTCTACCGACTATGATTTTCACATGCTTCACAATTTTGTGA
Organism: Ophiura sarsii; assembly: GCA_035610835.1. Lineage (NCBI taxonomy): Eukaryota > Metazoa > Echinodermata > Ophiuroidea > Amphilepidida > Ophiuridae > Ophiura > Ophiura sarsii. The sequence continues at coordinate 78,781,429 of CM069448.1, read as the reverse complement.
ACATTTGGAATGTCGTCTACAGACGACTGCCGCGTGGAAAGTGTTAAATAGAGCTTCATGAATATGTACAATTAGGTTTATTTATTTATTTGTTTATTCATTTATTTATTTATTTATTTATTTATTTATTTATTTATTTATTTATTTATTTATTTATTTATTTATTTATTTATTTATTTATTTATTTATTTATTATATTTAAAACAAGAAATAAGTCGATTGTTAAAATTGCGTGAAGTTTGTTGAAAAAATAGAACAAATTCATATAGATAATCACTATCACTAAAATTGTCTTGTTTACAAAAATGTATATTAGAACAAATTACCATTTTTTATTTTATAGTTATGCTGTCTGAAAAATTTGGGGTAAAAATATCGCTTTTTGGTTCATTTCTCAAAATTTAGTTTATTTGGTATCACATTGATATCACCATCGGATTCCTTATCAAATTTCCTTTCTAAAAATGTATACTTTTATGTACTTTTATTCAATATTCTCAAACTTAGAAGCAAAAGTTGATCATCAAAATAATAGGGTTGACACTTCCCTTAAACCATGTTCCTCTTAGGCCTATAGATATTTGTACCATGGAAATTCAAGTTCTCGGGCTCGTTGGGAGTATGTTGGGGTTTACGGGTTTTCTATTCAAATCGACATAACTCCAAAACTATTTGACCAATATCAATGAGACTTTGAATGTAAGTTTGAAACTAAATTTGCTTTAGGATATTTGAAAATAATGAACCAAAATGAGAATTTAAAAAACCAAAGTTCATGTTTCTAACATAAATAGATTTTTTTATTTGCAAACCTGGTTTTGTTATTTTTGATTGATCATAAGGCACACATAATATTAAACCTATTTTGAAGATTTCAAGGATATTGGTCAAAGACTTTTCGATTTATACCAATTTCATGAAAGAGTAGAAAACTTAAAAATGAGTCAAAAAGTTCACAATTCAGCCGTATACATGTATCTGTAGGCCTATAATAGTGCGTTAATGCCCAAGCAATGCTAACTTTGGTCACTCTCATTCCTTACTTTTATTCAAAAGCCGCTTGTTCCTGTAGTCATCGCCTGTACAATCATTTGCAAATTAATTTTCATAAAATCTTGTGTAAATATTATACACGAAGACGCCGTCCTCTTTAACTTGGTACCATTTAAAGGCCGAAATTCGAAAGGTTACCAGAGATATAGTGGGGGCAAAATATATATCGTATCATAGTAAAAGTTGGGAATGGGTTTCCCGGGCTTGGTGAAGAGTATTTAGTGGTGTGCTACCTTAGAACATAATATTTTTTTATTATTTGCAAACCTGGTTTTGTTATTTTTGATTAATCATAAGGCACACATAATATTAAACCAATTTTGAAGATTTCAAGGATATTGGTCAAAGACTTTTCGATTTATACCAATTTCATGAAAGAGTAGAAAACTTAAAAATGAGTCAAAAAGTTCACAATTCAGCCGTATATATCTGTAGGCCTATAGTGCGTTAATGCCCAAACAATGCTAACTTTGGTCACTCTCATTCCTTACTTTTATTCAAACAACATGTGAAATCGTTTCTATAACATGCCCTGAAATCCATCCCTGCTCAATTTAACCCCGTTGTTCTCTCCCCCCCCCCCCCACGCCGTGACTCCTTTCCCCGGCCTCCCCTCCCAGTTCGTTCTGAGAAACCCTTGCCCCGACACACGTCCCACTGCTTTACCCCCGTTCTCCGCGGTCCTCAGCCTCATCCTAGTCCAAAGCCAAAGTTATTATTAGTCCTAACCATAACTCCAACCTAACCCTACCCTAACTTTAACCCTAGTCCTAAGCTTAACCCTGAGCTTTTCGTTCAAACCATCGGTGTATAGCCTTTTCCAATCATATCTTATAGGCATGGACGCCGTTGCTAGGCGTACTATCTTCTGAAGATAGCAAATGTTAGATGTTATCTACAGAAGATAGTAACCCGTTAATTGCTATCTTCAGAAGATAGCAACTTGTAAATGCTATTTTGAGAGGATAGCAGCCCGTATGCCAACTTCAGTGAAAGCATCACGTTCAGAAGTCAGCATGCGTCGTTTCTATGTGTGTAATACAGCGTACTCTGAAAAGCGCCAACGGACGCGTTATAAGTCGCGTATTTGATGCGTTACGTCTCCAGCTGCTATCTACTGAAGATAGCGTACCTAAACATCCTTCAATTTCGAGCTGAAATGTACAGGATATCTTGATGTATAAGACGACGCATTATAAAATGAAGATAAGAAAGTAAAATGCTTGATTCAACAGGAAGAGTTGTCATTGTTAAACCATGTTCCTCTTACGGATATAGATATTTGTACCATGGAAATTCAAGTTTTCGGGCTCGTTGGGAGTACGTTGGGTTTTACGGGTTTTCTATTCAAATCGACATAACTCCAAAACTATTTGACCAATATCAATGAGACTTTGAATGTAAGTTTGAAACTAAATTTGCTTTAGGATATTTGAAAATAATGAACCAAAATGAGAATTTAAAAAACCAAAGTTCATGTTTCTAACATAAATAGATTTTTTTATTTGCAAACCTGGTTTTGTTATTTTTGATTGATCATAAGGCACACATAATATTAAACCTATTTTGAAGATTTCAAGGATATTGGTCAAAGACTTTTCGATTTATACCAATTTCATGAAAGAGTAGAAAACTTAAAAATGAGTCAAAAAGTTCACAATTCAGCCGTATACATGTATCTGTAGGCCTATAATAGTGCGTTAATGCCCAAGCAATGCTAACTTTGGTCACTCTCATTCCTTACTTTTATTCAAAAGCCGCTTGTTCCTGTAGTCATCGCCTGTACAATCATTTGCAAATTAATTTTCATAAAATCTTGTGTAAATATTATACACGAAGACGCCGTCCTCTTTAACTTGGTACCATTTAAAGGCCGAAATTCGAAAGATTACCAGAGATATAGTGGGGGCAAAATATATATCGTATCATAGTAAAAGTTGGGAATGGGTTTCCCGGGCTTGGTGAAGAGTATTTAGTGGTGTGCTACCTTAAGGCCCTGTCACACATACGGCGATCAGGCCAGCGATCGCACTGCGCTATAAAAAGTGTATAACACGCAGTGATAGCGCGGAAAACTGTCCATTTTTAAATCAATATCACCAAAACCCTTTCACAAACTGCTGCGATCAGACCGGCGCTTGGATTACGCTGAAACATTATCAAAACGCCAAGCCAAACGCATCAAGATCTCCACATACCCCTCAGTGACGCAGTGGGAACTGGCTGGGACTTCAGAGGGTCGTGAGAGGGTCCCCATGGTCGCCCTTGAGCGCCAGTGCACCACGCTTGTTTTGTGCATGCACAAAACAAGCGTGGAGGTTCCGCGTTCTGTTCAGAGCGCTATAATGACTCAGTAGCAGCGAAAAGTGAGCGTCCCGTCGACGTAGCAAGGACGCATACAAACTACTTGTCCTCTGCGACTGCATGCAGTAAAGGTTCATTCACACTATTATAGGCGATGTTTGCCGTGCCATGCGATGCGGTAGCCGTACTTCCACCGCAATGTACGGTAATTCGTCGCGGGTCACGCCGGTCAACGCAGGTCACCGCATGCGATGGCATTCAGTGCCGTTTGGCAAAATATGAGAGCGTCAGCGTCAACGCAATGTCGCAGACTGCCGCAATGACAGTTAAATATTTTTAACTCCATTGCAATAACGTACCGCACCGCACAGTAAATAATTTATAGTGTGAACAAACCTTTGCTGTCAGGAGAGAAACACATCATGTTATTATCACTATTATTGTATTCAGATTAATCACAAATGTTATTCATACACCTGTTTTTAAAACTCCCGCCAACCGATTATCATGGCTATAAAAGTAGCATTATCGCATTACGCTAAGCTAGGATAATGCTCTCTAAATAGAATTTAAATAACAATCAATTTATCGGCAATGTGATTAGCAAATTAGAGCTTAAACGTGGGTCATTGTTATTCCTTCTGTAATCTACTACAAGGAGTATAATGTACAGTCCTCAAAATAAGTAACTGACCGGGTCAACACTATCGGCCGAGTGCACCAATGGCGAGTAGCTGAAGAATAGCGCTACCTCGCTAGTAACTGAGGCGTAACCAAAACATTTGAGAGCAGTGAGGCAAAATCTTAAGGAAGGAAGACAATAACGGGTGTATAAAGCCAATTTGAACTCATTGCGACAGTGATTGCTCAATATTGTACAATTTATTGTTTGTCCCGCAATCATGTCATACACAGCTTTTTTTTTTACCATTGAATGTTATCAGCGAACCAATGAGACGTTGGGTCCTGATCAACAGTTTTTACAATGTTTCCCCCAATATTAAAGCCAATTACAGTTGGGCATTTGCTTGGCTTTAGGGTGAAACCCATACTGGATGCTTAGTTTCATCTTTTAGGGGACGATGCTGAATAATGTGGACATTTACCCCGCTAGTTACTATTCTGGTGTTACTCGCCAGTTTTGCTCTCAGAATTACACCGTTAGTAAGTTACGCTACAGTTAGGGCTGCTAGGGAAGTAGCTTACCTCCCTATAAAGTGGTGCACTCGGCCGATATGTGTTATTATGTATGTGTTGTATATGTATAACATAGGTAGTAACTTATTTTGAGGACTGTATATAATTTGAAAACGTGTTGAGAAGGGACTAGTAACGCAGACAGCGACTTATAAGCGCAATTTGATCGCAGCAGAGCATAAACAAACGCGGCGCTTTGTATGGGCCTCAAGGGCGATCATGGGGACCCTACCCCGCTCTAGATGGTGTCCACTGCGTCCCCATTCGGTTCTTAGAGACCTTACTGTGTTTTGCATGGCTTTTTCAGCGCAACGAGAGCGCAAGGCCTGATCGCCGTATGTGTGACAGGGGTATTAGAACATAATATTTTTTTATTATTTGCAAACCTGGTTTTGTTATTTTTGATTAATCATAAGGCACACATAATATTAAACCAATTTTGAAGATTTCAAGGATATTGGTCAAAGACTTTTCGATTTATACCAATTTCATGAAAGAGTAGAAAACTTAAAAATGAGTCAAAAAGTTCACAATTCAGCCGTATATATCTGTAGGCCTATAGTGCGTTAATGCCCAAGCAATGCTAACTTTGGTCACTCTCATTCCTTACTTTTATTCAAACAACATGTGTAATCGTTTCTATAACATGCACTGAAATCCATCCCTGCTCAATTTAATCCCGTTGTTCTCTCTCCCCCCCCCCCCCCCCCCCCCACGCCGTGACTCCTTTCCCCGGCCTCCCCTCCCAGTTCGTTCTGAGAAACCCTTGCCCCGACACACGTCCCACTGCTTTACCCCCGTTCTCCGCGGTCCTCAGCCTCATCCTAGTCCAAAGCCAAAGTTATTCTTAGTCCTAACAATAACTCCAACCTAACCCTACCCTAATTCTAACCCTAGTCCTAAGCTTAACCCTGAGCTTTTCGTTCAAACCATCGGTGTATAGCCTTTTCCAATCATATCTTAGGCATGGACGCCGTTGCTAGGCGTACTATCTTCTGAAGATAGCAAATGTTAGATGTTATCTACAGAAGATAGTAACCCGTTAATTGCTATCTTCAGAAGATAGCAACTTGTAAATGCTATTTTGAGAGGATAGCAGCCCGTATGCCAACTTCAGTGAAAGCATCACGTTCAGAAGTCAGCATGCGTCGTTTCTATGTGTGTAATACAGCGTACTCTGAAAAGCGCCAACGGACGCGTTATAAGTCGCGTATTTGATGCGTTACGTCTCCAGCTGCTATCTACTGAAGATAGCGTACCTAAACATCCTTCAATTTCGAGCTGAAATGTACAGGATATCTTGATGTATAAGACGACGCATTATAAAATGAAGATAAGAAAGTAAAATGCTTGATTCAACAGGAAGAGTTGTCATTGTTAAACCATGTTCCTCTTACGCCTATAGATATTTGTACCATGGAAATTCAAGTTTTCGGGCTCGTTGGGAGTATGTTGGGTTTTACGGGTTTTCTATTCAAATCGACATAACTCAAAAACTATTTGACCAATATCAATGAGACTTTGAATGTAAGTTTGAAACTAAATTTGCTTTAGGATATTTGAAAATAATGAACCAAAATGAGAATTTAAAAAACCAAAGTTCATGTTTCTAACATAAATATATTTTTTTATTTGCAAACCTGGTTTTGTTATTTTTGATTCATCATAAGGCACACATAATATTAAACCTATTTTGAAGATTTCAAGGAGATTGGTCAAAGACTTTTCGATTTATACCAATTTCATGAAAGAGTAGAAAACTTAAAAATGAGTCAAAAAGTTCACAATTCAGCCGTATATATCTGTTGTGACGCTAAATTTATATTTATATTGATATTATTAATTCTAGGTATTTTCATATCTAGAATTCAGGCCATGATTGACTTGAAATGGCAACACCGTACTTCCGTATTCTGAATCCCATTCAGTCTACGCGCCAATATCTCTGACCAATTCAAGTCGACGTGCCACGCTGACAACACCTCATGATAAGTTTAGGCCATATAGTTTTCAATTCACACAACAGGGCTAGTGAGCTCTGAATTACAGAAGCTCACGATTGATGCGTGTCATGTCATTTCTTTAGGATAGTCTAGATGCTGGGTGCTGTGTTCGTTTATAATATGAGTAAGTGAACTATTTATGATGAATTAATAAAATGTATACATAAATAACTTGGAAGCTATATCCGTTATATTTATTCTGTGTATTTTGATCCCCTCTCCGCCATGCGAGTATTTTCCCCAAAACCACGTCACAATATCTGGTGGAGAATTCGTTCGTTTTGATATTTTTATGTCAATGTTTATATTATTCCGGTCAATTTACCAGCCCCCTTCATTTTGAATAATTAGGACTGTAGCTACAAAGTTGTATATGTATTTTGTTGTTCATCGCATCCAGTGTCGACGACTATAACTCAGCGTGGTGAGACGGTTTGAATTCAGGTAGCATTTTGTTGGTATGCACTGCTGAAATTTAATTATATGTCTATTGAAATTTGTTTTATAGACCCAGAAAGGTCTATTAAAATTGTGTTTAAAATAGTATACACGAAATACATGTAGTATGGCCTATCAATAATTAGGTCTTATTTACGCTGGCAATAATGGGCGCATTCTACATGTTCAACGTGGCAAGTCGATAAAGTCTTTTATATACATGTAATTGTTCCGATATACAAGTCTCTGATAATCTGGTTCAAAAGTGCATGACCACGGTCTGATATCCATTGATAAAAATTTTAATCCGAGATTGAAATTCTCGAGCGCGGTAAAATTCTATTGTGTAGATTTTATAAGCTCTTCTACTGGACAGGTGCGTTTCAGACAGACAATTTCTTCGGATGAAATAAATCTTGTTTATTTTTGAATGGACTGATTTCTAAATCAAGATACATAATATTGATACACTGCACTGCAATTGAATAAATATTTTATATATTCAGCTGTAACTTGGGACTTTATTCATTTAATTTGATGTCAACTTTAAATTGTTGACTTGGATTTCATTGAGCTTTTAATTTTTTTTTTCTCATTGGTGAATTTAAACTTCATCAATTAAGTTCATTGTTAGTCTATTAATTAAATTTAATCATCAATCATAATCAATAAATTTTAATTGATAATCTTAATCAAGTTTAATAATTAATAAACTTGGTTCATGTTCAGATTTTTCAAATTTTGATTGAATTTGAACTTGAATTTTGATCTTGAACTTGAGATTGACTAAAATTTTTTTGTTGTTGATTAAATTCCGAATTCTCTTTGGAATTAGCTGGTGATTTTGACATAGATTGTTAAAAAGGCAATGAGCGATAGCGATAGCGATAGTGATAGTGATAGTAAGTCTGTTATATCACTTAATAGTATAGAGGAGGTTGAACTTGACGTAGCAAATATGGCTAAATATGATATGCATAATTGCGATATTAAATATTCTGGTAATCCAGATGATGACGTAGATAACTTCATTAGTAGATTTGAGACGTATGCTGAGCTGAGAGATTATACCGCGCCAAAATCTATACTTGCCTTACAAACAAAAGTTTATGGAAATGCTCGCGTGTATTTGGATTCAATTCCTGATACAGATAAGAATACCATAGCCAAGATTAAAGATTTACTTAAAAGTAATTTCGAAGGTTCATCTTGGAAATGGAGCGTCGAATCTAAGCTGTTGTCGCGTAAGCAATTGACATCAGAAACACTTGACGACTATGCTTGTGAAATAATAAGATGGTGCAAGCAGGTTGGTAAATCTGAAGCAGAAAAATTATCTATTTTTGTTCGCGGTCTTTTGCCTTCTGTCAGAGCGTTTGTGTTTTCAAAAGAACCTGAATCATTTAAACAAGCACTAGACGCCGCGAGATTGGGAATTTCAGTACAGCAAACGGCAAATGACTCGCTATTCGCACCCGCACAGTCACACAATACTGAGCCCCAGGTAAATAGCATTAATTCTGTTCTGGACACACTGACGGGAGTCGTGTCTAATATAGCCACCAGAATGGAGAAATTAGAACACGACAAACATGTCTCTTTTTCTTCCCCGTTAGATCGTACTTACAATAGTATAAGTAGTTCCTCTCAACCTAGGCATCAACCTAGTCAAACTTGGAATCAACCAAGGCAGTCACAGGCCCCCTATAGATCGTACAGAAAATTAGTATGCAATAGGTGTGGTCGTGTGGGACATGGGTGGAGAAAATGCTATGCCAAATTTGACGTAAATAGGAATCCTTTAAACTAATAAACCCATCTGCTCGACAGAAAAAGAAACATGTTCCACGACATGTAGATGGGTTAAGGTTTCAAAGATTTGAACATGTAAGAGGTGTAGACCGAAATTGCAATGCAAAACGTGTACCTCTTGATTTGAACAGACAGACATTTGGACAAAAATCGAATTCCAGTTTTTCACAAGCGCATATTGAGATTAATTTGTCTACGTTGAATACCATAGCAGCATTTGTTAATGGTAACCCTGTTCAATGTTTGATTGATACAGGTGCATCTGTCAACATTATTGATCACGATTGGTTTCATGCTAATCTTTCCAATTTGCGTTTTTCTATAGAAAAATCACGTGTAGCTGAAGCACGCGCAGCAAATGGTAGTAGTTTGGAAATTACTGGATTCATAGTTTTGTCCATATCTGTCAATGGCACACAATTTCCTGTACCTATGAATATTGCTCGTAACTTAAGTACACGTATCATACTTGGGTCTCAGTTTTTAAACAGGCACTGCGCAAGAATAGATTGTGAATCTCGTACACTAAGACTTGCTAAGGAGAGTAAAATACTTGTCATTGAGAAACAGGAAATTCCTGCTCACACTCAGTCTGTTGTGTGCGCAAGACTGTCAAATAAATTGCCATTCAATACAATTGGTCTCTCTCATGGAGGCAGGCGTGTCTCTGCATTAGGTGTATTGATCGCGAATACTGCTTCTAGTGTACATAATAACTGTATTCATTTATTAGTTATGAATACTACTGAGGAACCAATAACTTTGTACCCTCGTACTAAATTGGGCATTTTTTCTCTCGTTGACCCGCATAGGATTCACTCCTTCCCCGATCTTGAGAAAAACAATGTTAACAATGTTAATATAAGGCAAGCATCCGCGGTAGCTAGCGATGTAAACAGTAAACTAGATTCAGTAAAGGAAGTCCTTTCAAAAGTGAATTTAAATACTAATCACATGTCAGGTACTGAAGCATCTGAAATCAATGGTTTACTCACTGAATATATTGATATATTTCAAGTAAAAGGGGGTCCTACTGGTAATTACTCCCGTGTTAAACATGCTATTAACACTGGTGATCACCCTCCTATTAGATCTAGACCGTATAGGCAAGCTCCTCACATTCAAGCCGAAGTACGTAGACAAGTCCACGAAATGTTAGAACAAGACATTATAAAGGAGTCAGCAAGTCCTTGGTCCTTTCCAGTATGCATGACACCTAAAGCTGGTGACCCAAATACTTAAAGATTTGCAATTGATTTTAGAGCCTTGAATAAGATTTGTGCACGCGATAACTTTCCGTTACCTAACATAAACGATGCTTTAGATAGTTTAGGTGCAGCCAAACCAAATTTCATTACAACTCTTGATCTTGCGGCTGGATATTGGCAAATAGGCTTGGAAGAAAGTTCCAAATCTAAAACTGCATTCATCACTCAAGATGGCCTATATGAATTCCAAAGAATGCCATTTGGTTTACATAACGCCCCAGCCACTTTCCAACGAGCTATGCAAGAAGTTTTGAGAGGTTTGAATTGGAAATTCGTTCTCTGTTACTTAGATGACATAATTATATTCAGTAGTTCTTTCTCCGAACACATGGACCATTTAAGACAAGTTTTCGATAGGTTGCGCGCAGCTGGTCTAAAATTACAACCTAAGAAATGTACTTTTGGTCAAACTGAGGTCAAATATTTAGGTCACGTAGTGAACAAAGATGGTGTAGCAACAGATCCAGCAAAATTGAAAATTGTCCAAGATTATCCAACTCCTGCCAAAGTAACCGAAGTCAAATCTTTTCTTGGATTTGTGGGATATTATCGAAAGTTCATAAAGGACTTTTGCAAAATTGCTGAACCACTAACCAATTTAACTAGAAAAGATGTATCTTTTGTTTGGGATCAAAGTTGTCAAGAAGCATTCAAAACGCTCAAACGAAAATTGTTAGAGCCACCAATTCTAGCATATCCAAATTTCGATGGCACAGAATTCATATTGCAAACCGATGCTAGTCGTACTGGTTTAGGTTTTATTTTGGCCCAAAAGCAGGATGGCAAAGAACGTGTGATATCCTATGGTGGAAGAGCATTACATGATGCGGAAAGAAATTACACTGTTACAGAAATTGAAGCTTTGGCAGTTGTCGAGGGAATCAAGAAATATGCTCCATATTTGCAACATAGTATCAAATTCACTGTTGTAACTGATCATTGCGCTTTGAAATGGCTCTTTGGTATAAACAAAAATACCGGAAGTCGATTAGCGCGATGGGCACTTAAACTGCAGTCATATAAGTTTGATGTAATTCACATTCGTGGACGCCATAATGGTAACGCTGATGCATTAAGTAGAATAGATTATGACAGAATGGATATTTGTACTGATTGCAATCATTCTCATTCCAAAGTCACTGATGCTGTAGAAGTTAATAAGGTAGCCTGGGTAAAGTCGGGATTAGACGAGATGGTGAGCGACATCATACAAAATCCTAGTAATGATGTGAACTCTCGTCCTACAGTAAACGTGGTTAGAAATCTTCGATTTCAAAAAGGGAAACGTGTTGAGAATGACAAAGATTCAGTCAAGCCAAATATTCCAAACTTTCCAAATGAGCTCAACTTAGACAAATTCAAACAAGTTTTGTTGACGGATATATTTGCGGGATCAATGTTGCAATATCTGGAAAACGATGAATTGCCAGATAATGCTGTTAAGGCTAGGAATGTAGTTTTACAGGCTGATCAGTACTATGCACACGAAGGGTTGTTGTATCACATTTGGCATACTCCTGCTAAAGGGCACATGCCTGAAAGAAATGTCCATCGTTTGTATATACCCGTGCAATTAATTGATACAGTTCTAAATAACTGTCATGATCACGTGTTAGCCGCACATTTTGGATTTCAGCGAACCTACAATAGAATCCGTCAACGTTACTTTTGGAAATGCATGTATCGTGACGTAGACAACTGGGTCCGTTCATGTATTTCTTGCTCTCAACGAAAGACTCATAGACATAAAGTACTAGCCCCAATGGTAACTATGAAAGTGCCAGGCGCTTTCGAACGAGTAAGTGTTGACATTTTAGGTCCTTTACCTATTACCACTTCAGGTAATCGCTATGTACTCTGTTTTTCAGATCATTGTACTAGATGGCCAATTTTGGTACCATTGAAAGTTACTGATGCGTCAACCATTGCTCGCGCATTCTTTGATTATGTAATTTGTGAACATGGTTGTCCTCAAACCTTGTTGAGCGACAGAGGTCAAAATTTCCTCTCCAAGATTGTATTGGAAGTTTGTCGTATTATGCGCACTCACAAACTGAATACAAGTTCATATCATCCACAATGCAATGCAATTCAGGAACGTTTTAATGCAGTAATTCTGGATACCATTTCACATTATGTCAATGAATACCAAAGCGATTGGGATAAGTACATAACAGCTATACAATTTGCCTATAGAACAACTCCCGCTGAAAATTCAGTCGGATTTAGTCCCTTCTTCTTGTTGTATGGTAGAGAGGCAAGACTTCCGATAGATGTTACACTCCTAGCACAATGCAAATATCCAGATAAGACACTTCGTGAGCACATTCACAATCTGGTATCACAACTCGAAGTATTTAGGGACATTTCAAAACGTCATGCTGAACGTAATCAAGCCAAAATGAAAGAGCGTTTTGATGATCGTGCGCAAGATGTTCCATATCAAGTTGGTGATTCAGTTTGGATTTATATACCTGCATTGCAACAAGGATTGTCACGTAAACTCTCAAAGTTCTGGGCGGGACCCTTTCTACTAGTCGAACAGACTGGTCCTGTAAATTTCAAGGTGCGAAATCTTGAAAACAACAAATTGGTAACATCTACTGTACATGTTAACCGTATGAAATTTGCATATAATAGATTTGTCCGTCCAAGCAATGATACTCCCCCTGTGGATCCTGAAAATAGAGATCCAATTCCAGGATTAGTTCTAGACGATTGTCCTGATGATATATTTGAACAACTTTTGGCTACCCACGAGTCTGACAAGAATCAGATTCCAATTATTCCAGGTTTGCCTCCTATTCAAGATGAAACTCCAGAATATGTGATAGAGCGTATTCTCAGGGGACGTTTTAAAAATAAACGTCTTGAGTATTTGATAAAATGGCAGGGCTTCCCAAATTCAAGAAATACTTGGGAACCAGAGACTAACCTAAATGCGGCCGCTTTAGAATCTCTGAAAGCTAACCCAGTCAAAATTACTGGCAAGATGTAAAGCCAGCGAGCAAGAATCATTGCAGGAACAGAGTCTGAAACAGCAAATAAATAAGTAGTATTGAGAAAAGTGTACAAGTATAGAGAACACAGAGGAAGCAGTGAATAAAATTTATAGTCCGTAGGCTGAGATATGTCATGATATGAGTATTACAATTCTTATGACACAAAATGTGTTATTTTGATAAAATTGTTGAATGAGAGCAATTTGTAATTTGGGCAACATTGCCTGAAAGTGTGTGTTCACTTTCGTTAATTTGTATATAGAAATGATTGTTGCAAAGAATTGCACACAATGATATTCTTCATGTAGAAAGTTTGAATTTATATAGTTGAGCAAAAATGCGGAAAGGCAGTATGATCAAATAAGTGTTATATTTATTTGTATCTTTTCGGAAGAGGCATATGTTGTGAGGTTTTCTGGCAACATTAGTCTCACATGAATAGACGCAAACAAAAGAAAGTTTAATGTAAATTACTAAATGTTTCAGTAGTGCTACCTTTGTCTTGTTTTGTCTGTCTTGTATTGTCTTGTTGTGTACACATAATATATAGTCACCATTGATGACTATTTAATTTTAAAGGGTCACAAAAACGTGATTTCTTTGAAATAAGAAAAATATGTTTCCGTATGAAACATCGAAATTGGAAGGAAATTTTCCAATTCTTTTGCGCTTCAACTTTTGATGAAACCTTTAGACGCACACGTTAATCCGAGGATTATGTATGAGAGTGTGTGTTTGTATTAGGCCATTTAAGGGATCCCGTATGCGTGTTTGTTCAAAAATCCCTCTTTACCGTGTGAGCGTAATCACTTGGAATTTTTCGCGTGAATTCCGGGTTAATACGGTCGCAGGTTTCCACAGGTTTGGCGTCGCAGAAGATTAATAATAAATTTATATTTAAGGCCACTCGTTTAAAAATAAAATAACATTCTCTGAGAGTTAAAATTATACAACCTGATATTAGATGCCGTCAATTTGGCAGACGGAAACATGGATAAAGCACATGTTAAATTTTGTGACGAAATAAATAATTCGTTTCTATATATGATAAAGATATCAGTTTCTTTTATAAATATTTCACCCAGCATTCTTTAAGTTAAATTGTCAGGTGTCAATTTTGTTAGGAAGGGCGTATGTTGTGACGCTAAATTTATATTTATATTTATATTATTAATTCTAGGTATTTTCATATCTAGAATTCAGGCCATGATTGACTTGAAATGGCAACACCGTACTTCCGTATTCTGAATCCCATTCAGTCTACGCGCCAATATCTCTGACCAATTCAAGTCGACGTGCCACGCTGACAACACCTCATGATAAGTTTAGGCCATATAGTTTTCAATTCACACAACAGGGCTAGTGAGCTCTGAATTACAGAAGCTCACGATTGATGCGTGTCATGTCATTTCTTTAGGATAGTCTAGATGCTGGGTGCTGTGTTCGTTTATAATATGAGTAAGTGAACTATTTATGATGAATTAATAAAATGTATACATAAATAACTTGGAAGCTATATCCGTTATATTTATTCTGTGTATTTTGATCCCCTCTCCGCCATGCGAGTATTTTCCCCAAAACCACGTCACAATATATCTGTAGGCCTATAGTGCGTTAATGCCCAAACAATGCTAACTTTGGTCACTCTCATTCCTTATTCTTATTCAAACAACATGTGAAATCGTTTCTATAACATGCCCTGAAATCCATCCCTGCTCAATTTAACCCCGTTGTTCTCTCCCCCCCCCCCCCCCCCCCCCACGCCGTGACTCCTTTCCCCGGCCTCCCCTCCCAGTTCGTTCTGAGAAACCCTTGCCCCGACACACGTCCCACTGCTTTACCCCCGTTCTCCGCGGTCCTCAGCCTCATCCTAGTCCAAAGCCAAAGTTATTATTAGTCCTAACCATAACTCCAACCTAACCCTACCCTAACTTTAACCCTAGTCCTAAGCTTAACCCTGAGCTTTTCGTTCAAACCATCGGTGTATAGCCTTTTCCAATCATATCTTAGGCATGGACGCCGTTGCTAGGCGTACTATCTTCTGAAGATAGCAAATGTTAGATGTTATCTACAGAAGATAGTAACCCGTTAATTGCTATCTTCAGAAGATAGCAACTTGTAAATGCTATTTTGAGAGGATAGCAGCCCGTATGCCAACTTCAGTGAAAGCATCACGTTCAGAAGTCAGCATGCGTCGTTTCTATGTGTGTAATACAGCGTACTCTGAAAAGCGCCAACGGACGCGTTATAAGTCGCGTATTTGATGCGTTACGTCTCCAGCTGCTATCTACTGAAGATAGCGTACCTAAACATCCTTCAATTTCGAGCTGAAATGTACAGGATATCTTGATGTATAAGACGACGCATTATAAAATGAAGATAAGAAAGTAAAATGCTTGATTCAACAGGAAGAGTTGTCATTGTTAAACCATGTTCCTCTTACGCCTATAGATATTTGTACCATGGAAATTCAAGTTTTCGGGCTCGTTGGGAGTATGTTGGGGTTTACGGGTTTTCTATTCAAATCGACATAACTCAAACACTATTTGACCAATATCAATGAGACTTTGAATGTAAGTTTGAAACTAAATTTGCTTTAGGATATTTGAAAATAATGAACCAAAATGAGAATTTAAAAAACCAAAGTTCATGTTTCTAAGGTAGCACGTCACTAAATAGTTCCGGAGAAAACCCCGGGATACCTTTCATACCTGTATATGTATAAATGCGCATGTTTCTTTGAACCATATCTCGGCTAATAATCCGAGTTGAGACTTGAAAATGGCACCAAATTAAAGCTGGGAATTTCGTCTGTTACCAGATGTGGATAAAATATGATGTCAACTTGTGTGGAATAAAAGCAGAACACGGTACTACATGACCGTCACAGTGGCCAGATCATATTTTCATACACGCGATTGAAGCATTTTAGGGTATACACCACCAAAGCACTATAATGGGATAGCACGTCCGGTAAAAGTTTATCACAGCAATAGTTCCTTTTTGCGGTACAAATTGCGAGATTTTGATAGACTTTTTTCAATTCTTTTGATTACTTTTGGGTATTATACATTTTTATGAGTGTGCCGAGTACAAATCTTCAAAACAATCGCACTAGTTTAAACATTTTAAAGTTTTAAACGACCGAAATCGGCGTAAGGTCCTTCCTGAGTTATGGGGCGTAAATAAATGGCCGAAATCGCTACATCAAATTCATCGCAAAATATTGAAAAATCTAGTCCGACACTTTACCATATCCTTTTGATATGTTTTGCGGACATCCCTTTGGAATAATCTCTGTAAATGTCATATAAGGATGTATGGGATAACTCAAGTTAGAGCCGATTGTTTGACCCCTACTTTGCACGTAGCGTCTATGGGGAGCGTCTTGGTGGTGTATACCCTTTAACCAGTGGAGGGCGGTATTTTTTATTTGAACCAGCATAATTGTTTGATTTTCAGCCTATTCAAAGAATACATGAATACCTATAAATAAATACAATTACAGAAAATTTGACCGCGTAGTTTTACATTACATTGCACGCATTTATGCTATAAAATGAACAGAAAACCGCCCCAAAACACTGTTCACTGGAGCCGCTTGTTCCTGTAGTCATCGCCTGTACAATAATTTGCAAATTAATTGTTATAAAATCTTGTGTAAATATTATACACGAAGACGCCGTCCTCTTTAACTTGGTACCATTTTAAAGGCCGAAATTCGAAAGATTACCAGAGATATAGTGGGGGCAAAATGTATATCGTATCATAGTAAAAGTTGGGAATGGGTTTCCCGGGCTTGGTGAAGAGTATTTAGTGGTGTGCTACCTTAGAACATAAATATATTTTTTTATTTGCAAACCTGGTTTTGTTATTTTTGATTGATCATAAGGCACACATAATATTAAACCTATTTTGAAGATTTCAAGGATATTGGTCAAAGACTTTTCGATTTATACCAATTTCATGAAAGAGTAGAAAACTTAAAAATGAGTCAAAAAGTTCACAATTCAGCCGTATATATCTGTAGGCCTATAGTGCGTTAATGCCCAAACAATGCTAACTTTGGTCACTCTCATTCCTTACTTTTATTCAAACAACATGTGAAATCGTTTCTATATATAACATGTCAGTGAAGTAAAATGCTTGATTCAACAGGAAGAGTTGTCATTGTTAAACCATGTTCCTCTTACGCCTATAGATATTTGTACCATGGAAATTCAAGTTTTCGGGCTCGTTGGGAGTATGTTGGGGTTTACGGGTTTTCTATTCAAATCGACATAACTCAAAAACTATTTGACCAATATCAATGAGACTTTGAATGTAGGTTTGAAACTAAATTTGCTTTAGGATATTTGAAAATAATGAACCAAAATGAGAATTTAAAAAATCAAAGTTCATGTTTAGAACATAACTAGATTTTTTTTATTTGCAAACCTGGTTTTGTTATTTTTGATTAATCATAAGGCACACATAATATTAAACCTATTTTGAAGATTTCAAGGATATTGGTCAAAGACTTTTCGATTTATACCAATTTCATGAAAGAGTAGAAAACTTAAAAATGAGTCAAAAAGTTCACAATTCAGCCGTATATATCTGTAGGCCTATAGTGCGTTAATGCCCAAGCAATGCTAACTTTGGTCACTCTCATTCCTTACTTTTATTCAAACAACATGTGTAATCGTTTCTATAACATGCACTGAAATCCATCACTGCTCAATTTAACCCCGTTGTTCTCCCCCCCCCCCCCCCCCCACGCCGTGACTCCTTTCCCCGGCCTCCCCTCCCAGTTCGTTCTGAGAAACCCTTGCCCCGACACACGTCCCACTGCTTTACCCCCGTTCTCCGCGGTCCTCAGCCTCATCCTAGTCCAAAGCCAAAGTTATTCTTAGTCCTAACCATAACTCCAACCTAACCCTACCCTAACTCTAACCCTAGTCCTAAGCTTAACCCTGAGCTTTTCGTTCAAACCATCGGTGTATAGCCTTTTCCAATCATATCTTAGGCATGGACGCCGTTGCTAGGCGTACTATCTTCTGAAGATGATATCAAATGTTAGATGTTATCTACAAAAGATAGAAACCCGTTAATTGCTATCTTCAGAAGATAGCAACTTGTAAATGCTATTTTGAGAGGATAGCAGCCCGTATGCCAACTTCAGTGAAAGCATCACGTTCAGAAGTCAGCATGCGTCGTTTCTACGTGTGTAATACAGCGTACTCTGAAAAGCGCCAACGGACGCGTTATAAGTCGCGTATTTGATGCGTTACGTCTCCAGCTGCTATCTGTTGAAGATAGCATACCTAAACATCCTTCAATTTCGAGCTGAAATGAAATCTTGATGTATAAGACGACGCATTATAAAATGAAGATAAGAAAGTAAAATGCTTGATTCAACAGGAAGAGTTGTCATTGTTAAACCATGTTCCTCTTACGCCTATAGATATTTGTACCATAGAAATTCAAGTTTTCGGGCTCGTTGGGAGTATGTTGGGGTTTACGGGTTTTCTATTCAAATCGACATAACTCAAAAACTATTTGACCAATATCAATGAGACTTTGAATGTAAGTTTGAAACTAAATTTGCTTTAGGATATTTGAAAATAATGAACCAAAATGAGAATTTAAAAAAACAAAGTTCATGTTTCTTGAGAGGGTTAACTAGCACAAACGGGGTAAAGCTTTTCAACCAGATTTTTTTATTTGCAAACCTGGTTTTGTTATTTTTGATTAATCATAAGGCACACATAATATTAAACCTATTTTGAAGATTTCAAGGATATTGGTCAAAGACTTTTCGATTTATACCAATTTCATGAAAGAGTAGAAAACTTAAAAATGAGTCAAAAAGTTCACAATTCAGCCGTGTATATCTGTAGGCCTATAGTGCGTGAATGCCCAAGCAATGCTAACTTTGGTCACTCTCATTCCTTACTTTTATTCAAACAACATGTGTAATCGTTTCTATAACATGCACTGAAATCCATCCCTGCTCAATTTAACCCCGTTGTTCTCCCCCCACCACGCCGTGACTCCTTTCCCCGGCCTCCCCTCCCAGTTCGTTCTGAGAAACCCTTGCCCCGACACACGTCCCACTGCTTTACCCCCGTTCTCCGCGGTCCTCAGCCTCATCCTAGTCCAAAGCCAAAGTTATTCTTAGTCCTAACCATAACTCCAACCTAACCCTACCCTAATTCTAACCCTAGTCCTAAGCTTAACCCTGAGCTTTTCGTTCAAACCATCGGTGTATAGCCTTTTCTAATCATATCTTAGGCATGGACGCCGTTGCTAGGCGTACTATCTTCTGAAGATAGCAAATGTTAGATGTTATCTACAGAAGATAGAAACCCGTTAATTGCTATCTTCAGAAGATAGCAACTTGTAAATGCTATTTTGAGAGGATAGCAGCCCGTATGCCAACTTCAGTGAAAGCATCACGTTCAGAAGTCAGCATGCATCGTTTCTACGTGTGTAATACAGCGTACTCTGAAAAGCGCCAACGGACGCGTTATAAGTCGCGTATTTGATGCGTTACGTCTCCAGCTGCTATCTGTTGAAGATAGCATACCTAAACATCCTTCAATTTCGAGCTGAAATGAAATCTTGATGTATAAGACGACGCATTATAAAATGAAGATAAGAAAGTAAAATGCTTGATTCAACAGGAAGAGTTGTCATTGTTAAACCATGTTCCTCTTACGCCTATAGATATTTGTACCATAGAAATTCAAGTTTTCGGGCTCGTTGGGAGTATGTTGGGGTTTACGGGTTTTCTATTCAAATCGACATAACTCAAAAACTATTTGACCAATATCAATGAGACTTTGAATGTAAGTTTGAAACTAAATTTGCTTTAGGATATTTGAAAATAATGAACCAAAATGAGAATTAAAAAAAACAGAGTTCATGTTTCTTGTGAGGGTTAACTAGCACAAACGGGGTAAAGCTTTTCAACCAGATTTTTTTATTTGCAAACCTGGTTTTGTTATTTTTGACTAATCATAAGGCACACATAATGTTAAACCTATTTTGAAGATTTCAAGGATATTGGTCAAAGACTTTTCGATTTATACCAATTTCATGAAAGAGTAGAAAACTTAAAAATGAGTCAAAAAGTTCACAAATCAGCCGTATATATCTGTAGGCCTATAGTGCGTTAATGCCCAAGCAATGCTAACTTTGGTCACTCTCATTCCTTACTTTTATTCAAACAACATGTGTAATCGTTTCTATAACATGCACTGAAATCCATCCCTGCTCAATTTAACCCCGTTGATCCTCCCCCCCCCCCCCCCACGCCGTGACTCCTTTCCCCGGCCTCCCCTCCCAGTTCGTTCTGAGAAACCCTTGCCCCGACACACGTCCCACTGCTTTACCCCCGTTCTCCGCGGTCCTCAGCCTCATCCTAGTCCAAAGCCAAAGTTATTCTTAGTCCTAACCATAATTCCAACCTAACCCTACCCTAATTCTAACCCTAGTCCTAAGCTTAACCCTGAGCTTTTCGTTCAAACCATCGGTGTATAGCCTTTTCCAATCATATCTTAGGCATGGACGCCGTTGCTATGCGTACTATCTTCTGAAGATAGCAAATGTTAGATGTTATCTACAGAAGATAGTAACCAGTTAATTGCTATCTTCAGAAGATAGCAACTTGTAAATGCTATTTTGAGAGGATAGCAGCCCGTATGCCAATTTCAGTGAAAGCATCACGTTCAGAAGTCAGCATGCGTCGTTTCTATGTGTGTAATACAGCGTACTCTGAAAAGCGCCAACGGACGCGTTATAAGTCGCGTATTTGATGCGTTACGTCTCCAGCTGCTATCTACTAAAGATATCATACCTAAACATCCTTCAATTTCGAGCTGAAATGTACAGGATATCTTGATGTATAAGACGACGCATTATAAAATGAAGATAAGAAAGTAAAATGCTTGATTCAACAGGAAGAGTTGTCATTGTTAAACCATGTTCCTCTTACGCCTATAGATATTTGTACCATGGAAATTCAAGTTTTCGGGCTCGTTGGGAGTATGTTGGGGTTTACGGGTTTTCTATTCAAATCGACATAACTCAAAAACTATTTGACCAATATCAATAAGACTTTGGATGTAAGTTTGAAACTAAATTTGTTTTAGGATATTTGAAAATAATGAACCAAAATGAGAATTTAAAAAACCAAAGTTCATGTTTCTAACATAAATAAAAAAAATTATTTGCAAACCTGGTTTTGTTATTTTTGATTAATCATAAGGCACACATAATATTAAACCTATTTTGAAGATTTCAAGGATATTGGTCAAAGACTTTTCGATTTATACCAATTTCATGAAAGAGTAGAAAACTTAAAAATGAGTCAAAAAGTTCACAATTCAGCCGTATATATCTGTAGGCCTATAGTGCGTTAATGCCCAAGCAATGCTAACTTTGGTCACTCTCATTCCTTACTTTTATTCAAACAACATGTGTAATCGTTTCTATAACATGCACTGAAATCCATCCCTGCTCAATTTAACCCCGTTCTCCCCCCCCCCCCCCACGCCGTGACTCCTTTCCCCGGCCTCCCCTCCCAGTTCGTTCTGAGAAACCCTTGCCCCGACACACGTCCCACTGCTTTACCCCCGTTCTCCGCGGTCCTCAGCCTCATCCTAGTCCAAAGCCAAAGTTATTCTTAGTCCTAACCATAACTCCAACCTAACCCTACCCTAACTCTAACCCTAGTCCTAAGCTTAACCCTGAGCTTTTCGTTCAAACCATCGGTGTATAGCCTTTTCCAATCATATCTTAGGCATGGACGCCGTTGCTAGGCGTACTATCTTCTGAAGATAGCAAATGTTAGATGTTATCTACAGAAGATAGTAACACGTCAATTGCTATCTTCAGAAGATAGCAACTTGTAAAAGCTATTTTGAGAGGATAGCAGCCCGTATGCCAATTTCAGTGAAGGGGGCACTACACTAAATCCTTACGCGTTTGGTGTATGGTTCGGAGAAATAGTACCTATATCAATTTGATCATCGTCCCAGGGGAAGCAAATAGAAGTAAATCTTGCTTATTTTTTATGAAAAAGATAGAATAGAACCTCAGCATTGCTAATGTGGTCAAGAATCGTCGGAATCGAATACGCACGGGAGCCTAGGCTGCGGAAGGATATCGTTGCCGGAATCGGTGAGGAAGCGAAAATATCGGTTTAAAATGGTGAGGGCGCTGTTTAGGTGCCCGTAGCGAAAAATTTCATCTAGATGGGTCAAGAAAAATCAAGTTTAAAATAAAATTCAACACACATCTAATACATTCATGCGAAATAAAAACTTCCATCATTGTTACGTGGGGTAAAAATACGGTCTTGAAAAAGGGCCGAAACGCGTGTATTTCAATGGGGGGACGTATTTAGTGGTGTGCCCCCTTCGAAGACGTGTTGTTTTTGGCCTATTATGGTACCTTTTACTTGAAACACTCTCATTTTCACTCTATTTTCGCAGTTTTATTTGTCAATAAGTTTCTTAAGATTACTACCATTAGGATAAAAGTACAATACAATATTTTAAATCAAATCTAAACACAATCATGCTAGCCTTGGCCACTAAACTTTTGACGAATCATCAAAAGGGGCATTGTACTCTATGTATAACAATGGAGGCGCCTATGGTTAGCGGTGATAGCCTGACGGATGAGCAGAAGATACTGTCAAAACTACTGCATACCTAACCAGAAATGTTCTAGAAATTGAAGTTGGTTCGTATTGGGTGTAAACAAATTGTAGGAACAAGGATGGTTACCACCGGTGTCAGCTGCGGTATCCTGGACACAGGGAGGTAATCACCATGCTTCCAAGAGCCGTGTACATCTTACAGAACCGCAGACCTGACCTGACGTGCATGGTGAGAAACGCCATGCCGGGGAAGTTTCCCATAGAGTGTGTCGAGCGGATGTGCGCAGAAGGCGACCACTTGGTGTTAGAATCTTCGACAGACAACAAGAGGAGAATCACATGCCACGGTTTGAAGAATTACAGCGGGTGTTCACCTCCATGTATCACCACATGAATTGAAAGATCTCATGGAATATCTCTCAAACAGTCCCTTTTAAACCCAAACAGCTCTTCTTAGAGCTACCATTACTGAAAACTAGAGAATAGTGAATTTGTGTCGGACTTTGTCTGTATGTAATATTATAATCAAATGTTTATTAAATGTTAAGTTAGTTTGTATTACATTATTCACGAAACAATTGATAATGCATACACTATAGTTGGCCAAAATCGATGTCAGCCCAGATGGTGCCGGACCAGATGGTGCCGGACTGGGTGATTTCTTGCTTTTATACACAATTTATGAACATTTGGGACATCATCATTTTTCAGAAAAATGCTCTTATTTGAGAACCACAGATCGCACAGAGGTATGCTTTGGCAGTTCATCTTAGAAATACTTGTTCTTTCGAAATATGTAGAAAAAAGAATGAAAACTCAAAAAAAGTTTTGCTTCGAAGACGTGTTGTTTTTGGCCTATTATGGTACCTTTTACTTGAAACACTCTCATTTTCACTCTATTTTCGCAGTTTTATTTGTCAATAAGTTTCTTAAGATTACTACCATTAGGATAAAAGTACAATACAATATTTTAAATCAAATCTAAACACAATCATGCTAGCCTTGGCCACTAAACTTTTGACGAATCATCAAAAGGGGCATTGTACTTTATGTATGACAATGGAGGCGCCTATGGTTAGCGGTGATAGCCTGACGGATGAGCAGAAGATACTGTCAAAACTACAGCATACCTAACCAGAAATGTTCTAGAAATTGAAGTTGGTTCGTATTGGGTGTAAACAAATTGTAGGAACAAGGATGGTTACCACCGGTGTCAGCTGCGGTATCCTGGACACAGGGAGGTAATCACCATGCTTCCAATAGCCGTGTACATCTTACAGAACCGCAGACCTGACCTGACATGCATGGTGAGAAACGCCATGCCGGGGAAGTTTCCCATAGAGTGTGTCGAGCGGATGTGCGCAGAAGGCGACCACTTGGTGTTAGAATCTTCGACAGACAACAAGAGGAGAATCACATGCCACGGTTTGAAGAATTACAGCGGGTGTTCACCTCCATGTATCACCACATGAATTGAAAGATCTCATGGAATATCTCTCAAACAGTCCCTTTTAAACCCAAACAGCTCTTCTTAGAGCTACCATTACTGAAAACTAGAGAATAGTGAATTTGTGTCGGACTTTGTCTGTATGTAATATTATAATCAAATATTTATTAAATGTTAAGTTAGTTTGTATTACATTATTCACGAAACAATTGATAATGCATACACTATAGTTCGCCAAAATCGATGTCAGCCCAGATGGTGCCGGACCAGATGGTGCCGGACTGGGTGATTTCTTGCTTTTATACACAATTTATGAACATTTGGGACATCATCATTTTTCAGAATAATGCTCTTATTTGAGAACCACAGATCGCACAGAGGTATGCTTTGGCAGTTTATCTTAGAAATACTTGTTCTTTCGAAATATGTAGAAAAAAGAATGAAAACTCAAAAAAAGTTTTGCTTCTAAGGGGGCACTACACTAAATCCTTACGCGTTTGGTGTATGGTTCGGAGAAATAGTACCTATATCAATTTGATCATCGTCCCAGGGGAAGCAAATAGAAGTAAATCTTGCTTATTTTTTATGAAAAAGATAGAATAGAACCTCAGCATTGCTAATGTGGTCAAGAATCGTCGGAATCGAATACGCACGGGAGCCTAGGCTGCGGAAGGATATCGTTGCCGGAACCGGTGAGGAAGCGAAAATATCGGTTTAAAATGGTGAGGGCGCTGTTTAGGTGCCCGTAGCGAAAAATTTCATCTAGATGGGTCAAGAAAAATCAAGTTTAAAATAAAATTCAACACATATCTAATACATTCATGCGAAATAAAAACTTCCATCATTGTTACGTGGGGTAAAAATACGGTCTTGAAAAAGGGCCGAAACGCGTGTATTTCAATGGGGAACGTATTTAGTGGTGTGCCCCCTTCGAAGACGTGTTGTTTTTGGCCTATTATGGTACCTTTTACTTGAAACACTCTCATTTTCACTCTATTTTCGCAGTTTTATTTGTCAATAAGTTTCTTAAGATTACTACCATTAGGATAAAAGTACAATACAATATTTTAAATCAAATCTAAACACAATCATGCTAGCCTTGGCCACTAAACTTTTGACGAATCATCAAAAGGGGCATTGTACTCTATGTATAATAATGGAGGCGCCTATGGTTAGCGGTGATAGCCTGACGGATGAGCAGAAGATACTGTCAAAACTACAGCATACCTAACCAGAAATGTTCTAGAAATTGAAGTTGGTTCGTATTGGGTGTAAACAAATTGTAGGAACAAGGATGGTTACCACCGGTGTCAGCTGCGGTATCCTGGACACAGGGAGGTAATCACTATGCTTCCAAGAGCCGTGTACATCTTACAGAACCGCAGACCTGACCTGACATGCATGGTGAGAAACGCCATGCCGGGGAAGTTTCCCATAGAGTGTGTCGAGTGGATGTGCGCAGAAGGCGACCACTTGGTGTTAGAATCTTCGACAGACAACAAGAGGAGAATCACATGCCACGGTTTGAAGAATTACAGCGGGTGTTCACCTCCATGTATCACCACATGAATTGAAAGATCTCATGGAATATCTCTCAAACAGTCCCTTTTAAACCCAAACAGCTCTTATTAGAGCTACCATTACTGAAAACTAGAGAATAGTGAATTTGTGTCGGACTTTGTCTGTATGTAATATTATAATCAAATGTTTATTAAATGTTAAGTTAGTTTGTATTACATTATTCACGAAACAATTGATAATGCATACACTATAGTTCGCCAAAATCGATGTCAGCCCAGATGGTGCCGGACTGGGTGATTTCTTGCTTTTATACACAATTTATGAACATTTGGGACATCATCATTTTTCAGAAAAATGCTCTTATTTGAGAACCACAGATCGCACAGAGGTATGCTTTGGCAGTTTATCTTAGAAATACTTGTTCTTTCGAAATATGTAGAAAAAAGAATGAAAACTCAAAAAAAGTTTTACTTCTAAGGGGGCACTACACTAAATCCTTACGCGTTTGGTGTATGGTTCGGAGAAATAGTACCTTTATCAATTTGATCATCGTCCCAGGGGAAGCAAATAGAAGTAAATCTTGCTTATTTTTTATGAAAAAGATAGAATAGAACCTCAGCATTGCTAATGTGGTCAAAAATCGTCGGAATCGAATACGCACGGGAGCCTAGGCTGCGGAAGGATATCGTTGCCGGAACCGGTGAGGAAGCGAAAATATCGGTTTAAAATGGTGAGGGCGCTGTTTAGGTGCCCGTAGCGAAAAATTTCATCTAGATGGGTCAAGAAAAATCAAGTTTAAAATAAAATTCAACACATATCTAATACATTCATGCGAAATAAAAACTTCCATCATTGTTACGTGGGGTAAAAATACGGTCTTGAAAAAGGGCCGAAACGCGTGTATTTCAATGGGGGACGTATTTAGTGGTGTGCCCCCTGAAAGCATCACGTTCAGAAGGAATCTCACTTTCGGGAGCTCG
Source organism: Ophiura sarsii (assembly GCA_035610835.1). Lineage (NCBI taxonomy): Eukaryota > Metazoa > Echinodermata > Ophiuroidea > Amphilepidida > Ophiuridae > Ophiura > Ophiura sarsii. The sequence continues at coordinate 78,754,752 of CM069448.1, read as the reverse complement.
AAGATGAAAGGAAAATAGTTAATGCCGACGCTTTGGAACCCGATTAATTATGTTGACGGAATAAATCGTATTCAAAATTAGAAACCAGCGCAATGCAGGGGGTAACTTTGGAGCTGCTGAAAGACGAATTCGTTCAGAAGTCAGCATGCGTCGTTTCTATGTGTGTAATACAGCGTACTCTGAAAAGCGCCAACGGACGCGTTATAAGTCGCGTATTTGATGCGTTACGTCTCCAGCTGCTATATATTGAAGATAGCATACCTAAACATCCTTCAATTTCGAGCTGAAATGAAATCTTGATGTATAAGACGACGCATTATAAAATGAAGATAAGAAAGTAAAATGCTTGATTCAACAGGAAGAGTTGTCATTGTTAAACCATGTTCCTCTTACGCCTATAGATATTTGTACCATGGAAATTCAAGTTTTCGGGCTCGTTGGGAGTATGTTGGGGTTTACGGGTTTTCTATTCAAATCGACATAACTCAAAAACTATTTGACCAATATCAATGAGACTTTGAATGTAAGTTTGAAACTAAATTTGCTTTAGGATATTTGAAAATAATGAACCAAAATGAGAATTTAAAAAACCAAAGTTCATGTTTAGAACATAAATAGATTTTTTATTTGCAAACCTGGTTTTGTTATTTTTGATTAGTCATAAGGCACACATAATATTAAACCTATTTTGAAGATTTCAAGGATATTGGTCAAAGACTTTTCGATTTATACCAATTTCATGAAAGAGTAGAAAACTTAAAAATGAGTCAAAAAGTTCACAATTCAGCCGTATATATCTGTAGGCCTATAGTGCGTTAATGCCCAAGCAATGCTAACTTTGGTCACTCTCATTCCTTACTTTTATTCAAACAACATGTGTAATCGTTTCTATAACATGCACTGAAATCCATCCCTGCTCAATTTAACCCCGTTGTTCTCTCCCCCCCCCCCCGCACGCCGTGACTCCTTTCCCCGGCCTCCCCTCCCAGTTCGTTCTGAACCTCGCATGATTGAAATATGCCGTTTTCAAGACCGTGTACTGTTGAGAATATCATGTATTTAGACAGAGACCGTTAGATTTACGGTAAGAGCGCCCTCCCCCCAAAAAACCCAGAAAAACAAAAAAAAGTCTTTTAAAAAGTTTGAGTTCCCGAAAGGTGTATTGAAATGCAATGCAATATGTAATTTCTTAAACATTTTGAAGTGTTAAGTTGCATCGAATGAAGACGGACCAAAAGGTGCATGTGTCAAGTAGGGCAATGCTGGAATACAATCAAACACTTTTTATGTCTACCCACAATGCACCTATGATTCGTTTTGGAACTTGGAATGCAAGATCTATCAATGCCAAGTACAAGTCTACTGCACTTTGTGACTTCGTCATCACTCACCAGCTAGATATATTGGCACTCACTGAAACATGGATGTGTGGTGATGATAGAGACAATCATGCCATTGCTCCAACAACCCATGCTAGGAGGGATGCAAACTGAGTGAAATGGAATGGGCTAGAGCGAAGACCAAACGGTAGCCGGGTATGGTAGAAATAAGACCCTTCCCATTTGTACCCAAGGAGGTGCCAGTCCTCTGACCGCACTGGAATAAGACGGAAGGCATCTTTGATGTCTAATTTACACATGTATGCCTCGGGGCCTACTCTCTTCAAGATCTTAATTGCATCATCTATGCTAGAGTATTCTAGTGAGAACTGGTCCTTGTCAATAGCGCTGTTGACGCTTTCATCTGGACGAGATAGATCGGTTATCATACGGTAACCCCCAGTTTTTTTAGGGACTACCCCAATGGAATTCACTACAAAGTTAGGGAAAGGTGGTTCCTGGAATGGGCCAGCAGACCAGCCAGATGCCAGTTCCTTATCGATAGTTGATCTGATAGTGTCGGGGTTTTCCATAGCAGACTTCATGTTAGGCGTAGTTGAAGACCTATGGACACCATGGAAACCAATGTCGACACCATTACGTAGACCCTGACACACATCACGCACCAATGATGCATCTGGATGGCCTGCTAGCATGGTTTCCAGTAGATCTACCTTAACCGGGGTGAAGGGCTGGGATTGAGAAGCTAATAAAATTCCAGGTTGGGCTATACCTAGAACTTTTTCTGCCTGTAGTTTTTTGACCACTGATTTTGAGCTTGTGCAGGTTTAGGGGCAAATATATAGTGGTCTACCCCTGGGTGCTGTTGGGCACATATGAAGCATTTATGGGGGTAGCGGCAGGAGGTACTAGTGCATTTCTTAATGTTGAACCTTTTACAGGGCTCTCCAGACTGCTGAGGTTTAGCATAATCCCTAGAGGGACGTGGTGTGGGTGAACCAACTGGTGCTACGTGTAACGGCTGCGGTATGACGGCTTGCGGCTTCGGATTGAAGTGCGCATAGACCCCCCATCGTACGATCCAGGAGGTCTAGATCTGGGGACTCCCAGTGCATCGTGTCAGGATATCTGGAAATTCGTTTGCGAAATTCTTCGTCGTAAGACAGACAGGTTTGTAGTGGATAAACCTCCAGCTTGCCTGTCATGAAGGCTAGGTAGGATAGCATACCCTGTGCCAGATGCGGGAAATAGAACGAGTGGTATGCACTGAAAACGGCAAATGCCCTGCACCATTGAGTTGGCGACGTAAAGTTACCCTGAGATTTCGATGAGGATAGGGTCGCTGCCCCATCATCATCGACGACTATTTTGCAGGTCGCTTTGCTCTGACCCAGGCTACCTGTCAACAAACGCGTTAGATCGAGAAACTTGTCCCTCGATCTCAGGGCTTGAAGGGATTTGTCATCTATGTATGGAAGCTTCAGCGATTGTGGTGGCATAGCCAGAGATGCTACCGTAGATGCTGCAGGGAGACAAGAGAGAGAGAGAGAGAGCACGAATGACAAAACCTTCATGTAACCTTAATGTTGTAACAAAGGCATACGGGGTAGACGAAGACTAAGTAGTTGGACAAAACGCACTTGGAGTTCGTGTCAGAGCTATTAGCGCCACCTAATTAAAACACCCAATAGTGTTGAGATTTTAGCTCATATGTAACAACAGCAACAAACAAGATAAAATAGCACAGGGGACTCTGAACAGTTCCGATACATAGTATACTATATAATCTCTATATAGTTGTAAGTTGTGTAATTGAAAATCATAGCGTCCAGACGACCTTGTGTATTGGGCGCTTCAAATACGGGCCTGTATATGATGAATATTATTAAAGGTTGTAGTAGCTCACCAACTGAATACCACCCCAGTTGAAATCATTGCAGATAAGAAGCTCACTATGATCTACTTACGATATATGGGAGGTGCTGAACCAATCATCTGAGGTGCCAGGGGTTGGTGCTGATACTGCTGCTGCGAGTAGCTGGGGTTGGGAAGGTACTGCGTTGGCACCATATTCACAGGTTGTAAGGGTGGCAGGGCTGTGGGGGTCATTAGTGGTGGTGGTGCTGTCTGGGGTGCCATTTGAGGTGCTGAAGCCATTGTAGCGGTGGCCTGTTGCAAAGCTGTAAATGGTGGACCCGTAACCGGGGGTGCACCTAGTGCCGCAGGAGCTTGCTGCCAGAGCTGGGGTTGTGTCATTGTTGGTTGGCCCGTAAACGAAGGAGCCACCTGGATAGCCGGAGCTTGATAGCTAAAGGCTGAGGGTGCCATTGTTGTCGGACCGGAAGCTGGTGCCAGGTGTACAGGGGTAGCTTGCTGTTGAAATGGTAGGGGCACTATCGATGGCAGACCTATTACGGGGGGTGCCACCTGAGGATGTGCAGCCTGTAACGGAGGTGGTGCCTGTTGTATGGGGGCCTGCACTAAAGGAGGCGCAGACGAGGCCAGGGCAGAGGCAGCCTGCCTCTTCGATTTCCTAGGTGGAGCTGTGAAAGGGGAAGATAGAAGAAATAAAACCGTATCTAAATTATTATTTATTCTAGGTGTTGGTGAACCTGTAACTGTATTAGTCGCATCTGCTGTGAATACCGGCACATGGATTGCTATTACGAAAGCGAAGTTGTAAAGTTCAGTGGTACTCGCCATGAAAGTAGTACCTGTAGAATTAGGATGCCAGTGGTACGTTTGTACTCAATTCTATAACGACTTTGATCTGAGAGAAGTGCTGCAATCGTTTAGCAAATCGTATGTAGTGCAATGGTACTAACTTCATTAGCTAATGATCTTGCCTTTCAAAGCAGTGCTTTGCACGTAGTGTTATGCTGCTTGCGCGGGCGTAGTCGTAAATGTGCAAGCAGCCGACACCTGTGGTGATGTGACTGCCGCATTAGATAGCTACAAAACGCTGAGCCATAGGAAATAGATGTGTGATCCGTGCACGGCATCACAGACAACGTGATGCGCTATACCATATTGCCATGTGGTCAGCCCCTGGTGCAATGCCATTAAATAGTTGAATATTGTGGGCATAACATGAGATATGATGGGCGTAACCATGGAGATTTAATTGGCATGGTTGTTATGTGGTGCTATGCCATTGTATATTAACGAGAGATATAACCGGTGTGACCAGTTAATTGGCGTAACCAATTAATTTGGTGTGGCTAGCAAGTGGTGCTAAGCCATTGTAGATGGGTGTCTCACGCAGCGTGACATGAGAAACAATGGGCGTATAGCCCATGATATAATGGATGTAACCCCATGGGATGTGGCTTGGCGTGGTTGGCACGCGGTGTAACGCCATTGTATGTAATGTAGCATATAAAACGATGGGCGTAGGTGCGCCATGCAGAGTGCCGACCAACCCATAAAGAATGTAGCACGGAGTGATTATAGCAAGCGATGCTAAACCATTATATATTGGTGTAGATGCACCGCCAGGTGAGAGATGCACAGCGAGTGATAACCAATGGGATTTGAATGAAATCTGACATGATTAGCACGCGGTGCTATGCCATTGCCGATGAATGCGTTAAATGCGGCATATCATGATTTGTAGGTTGGTGTAACCAGTTAATTGGCGTAACCAATACATTATATTTGGCGTGGTTGGCACGTGGAGCTATGCCTATGTAGTGGGGTGTCTCATGCCGCGTAGCATGATAAATAATGGACATAAACAACCCTGGAAAAACCTTGGCGTGGATAGCACTCAGTGCTACGCCATTGTAGATGGATTATTTATGCAGCGTAACAGGAAATATGGTGGGCGAAACCCACGGAATATAGCTTGGTGTGGTTGCACGCGGTGAAATGTCATGGGCGCAGGTGTAGCATGCCGAGTGCCGACCAACCCATAATAATGTCAAATAGTGTGTTATATAGCAAGCGATGCTAAACCATTATGTATTGGTGTAAATTACACAGCCAGGTGAGAGATGCACAGCGAGTGATCTACAGCTGGAGTAGAATGGTGTGATTAGCAAGCGATGCTAAACCATAATTACATATAGGTGTAAATTGCACAGCCAGGTGAGAGATGCACAGCGAGTGATCTACAGCTGGAGTAGAATGGTGTGATTAGCAAGCGATGCTAAACCATTACATATTGGTGTAAATTGCACAGCCAGGTGAGAGATGCACAGCGAGTGATCTACAACTGGAGTAGACCTTAAGTCCATCGGGGCGTTTATAAACACCGTCCTTCAGGAAGATCTGACCTATTTAGTAAAAAACAAACTAACTTATCTTATGCTCGAAAACAGGGGAAAGGATTGCAAGCAGCCAGAGGCCCAAAAGATGGGGGCCTCTGACACAATTGCACTAATTGGGTCAAGAGCAGAACCAAGAATAAAGGACATAATTGCAGGCTAGGTCAGAGATAATAACCAAAAGGCCCAGAGCAAAAGAAGAAAAAAAAATTTAAAAAAAGGGAGTAGAATTCTGCAGTTGGGAGCAGAATTCTGCAGCAGCACAGAACAGAAGTGCAGCATGACTAAGTCTGCAATTACATCCTGAGACTGTATACTACATTAGCACACAAAAATACCAACTCACCTGCACTCCTTCTTCTCTTAGGAGGCATTATAGGATCAATAGGTTGAACTAATATAGAAATAAAGGACTGAATTAATAAGATATATAATTCAACACATGCAATGACTAGTGTAATGTTGACTAGGTGAAATGTAGCAATGGTGACTACAACTGTAGTAGAGGGCAGCATATAGGTGCTGCAGCAGAGGCAGAAGGAGTTTGATTGGCTCCTATCAATCCAGACCAATAAGTTCAGTTACCTTACCTAACTTCCCATATGAAACCGCCCTTCGACGTTATATGTTTATTTCATTAGAATAACACTCATGCAAATCGAAAAGACAATTCTGAATTCCATTCTCTAATTAAAATCCGTTGCGCAAAATACAAAAATGCGAACCGGATCCACAACTCGCCAATAAACTCCTCTATGAAGCCGCCCTTCGACGTTATATGTTTATTTCATTAGAATAACACTCATGCAAAACAAATGGATCCACAACTCACCAATAAATTCCTCTCTGAAACCGTCCTTCGACGGTTATATGTTTATTTCATTTGAATAATAATCATGCAAAACCGAAATATATTCCTGAATTCCGTTCTCTAATTAAAATCCGTTGCGCAAAATACAAAAATGTGAAACGGATCCCCAAATCAAAATGCGAAATGGATCCACAACTCACTAATAAATTCCTCTATAACACTCATGCAAAACCAAAATCCATTCCTGAATTCCGATCTCTAATTAAAATCCGTTGCGCAAAATACAAAAAAGCGAAACGGATCCACATCTCACAAATAAATTCCTCTATGAAGCCGCCCTTTGACGGTTATGTTTAATGTAGCAGGATAACACTTATGCAAAACCAAAATCCATTCCTGAATTCCGTTCTCTAATTAAAATCTGTTGCGCAATATACAGAAAAATGCAAAACGGATCCCCAAATCACCAATAAATTCCTCTATGAAGCCGCCCTTTGACGGTTATGTTAAATGTAGTAGAATAACACTCATGCCAATCCAAAATCCACTCAAGAATTCCCTTCTCTAATTACAATCTGTTGCGCAAAGTACAAAAATGCGAAACGGATCCACAACTCACCAATAAATTCCTCTATACAACCGCCCTTCGACGTTATATGTTTATTTCATTAGAATAACACTCATGCAAATCGAAAATACATTCCTGAATTCCATTCTCTAATTAAAATCCGTTGCGCAAAATACAAAAATGCGAACCGGATCCACAACTCGCCAATAAACTCCTCTATGAAGCCGCCCTTCGACGTTATATGTTTATTTCATTAGAATAACACTCATGCAAAACAAATGGATCCACAACTCACCAATAAATTCCTCTCTGAAACCGTCCTTCGACGGTTATATGTTTATTTCATTTGAATAATAATCATGCAAAACCGAAATCTATTCCTGAATTCCGTTCTCTAATTAAAATCCGTTGCGCAAAATACAAAAATGTAAAACGGATCCCCAAATCAAAATGCGAAATGGATCCACAACTCATTAATAAATTCCTCTATAACACTCATGCAAAACCAAAATCCATTCCTGAATTCCGATCTCTAATTAAAATCCGTTGCGCAAAATACAAAAATGCGAAACGGATCCACATCTCACATATAAATTCCTCTATGAAGCTGCCCTTTGACGGTTATGTTTAATGTAGCAGGAAAACACTTATGCAAAACCAAAATCCATTCCTGAATTCCGTTCTCTAATTAAAATCTGTTGCGCAATATACAGAAAAATGTAAAACGGATCCCCAAATCACCAATAAATTCCTCTATGAAGCCGCCCTTTGACGGTTATGTTAAATGTAGTAGAATAACACTCATGCCAATCCAAAATCCACTCAAGAATTCCCTTCTCTAATTACAATCTGTTGCGCAAAGTACAAAAATGCGAAACGGATCCACAACTCACCAATAAATTCCTCTATGAAACCGCCCTTCGACGTTATATGTTTATTTCATTAGAATAACACTCATGCAAATCGAAAATACATTCCTGAATTCCATTCTCTAATTAAAATCCGTTGCGTAAAATACAAAAATGCGAACCGGATCCACAACTCGCCAATAAATTCCTCTATGAAGCCGCCCTTCGACGTTATATGTTTATTTCATTAGAATAACACTCATGCAAAACAAATGGATCCACAACTCACCAATAAATTCCTCTCTGAAACCGTCCTTCGACGGTTATATGTTTATTTCATTTGAATAATAATCATGCAAAACCGAAATCTATTCCTGAATTCCGTTCTCTAATTAAAATCCGTTGCGCAAAATACAAAAATGTGAAACGGATCCCCAAATCAAAATGCGAAATGGATCCACAACTCACTAATAAATTCCTCTATAACACTCATGCAAAACCAAAATCCATTCCTGAATTCCGATCTCTAATTAAAATCTGTTGCGCAAAATACAAAAAAGCGAAACGGATCCACATCTCACAAATAAATTCCTCTATGAAGCCGCCCTTTGACGGTTATGTTTAATGTAGCAGGATAACACTTATGCAAAACCAAAATCCATTCCTGAATTCCGTTCTCTAATTAAAATCTGTTGCGCAATATACAGAAAAATGCAAAACGGATCCCCAAATCACCAATAAATTCCTCTATGAAGCCGCCCTTTGACGGTTATGTTAAATGTAGTAGAATAACACTCATGCCAATCCAAAATCCACTCAAGAATTCCCTTCTCTAATTACAATCTGTTGCGCAAAGTACAAAAATGCGAAACGGATCCACAACTCACCAATAAATTCCTCTATGAAACCGCCCTTCGACGTTATATGTTTATTTCATTAGAATAACACTCATGCAAATCGAAAATACATTCCTGAATTCCATTCTCTAATTAAAATCCGTTGCGCAAAATACAAAAATGCGAACCGGATCCACAACTCGCCAATAAATTCCTCTATGAAGCCGCCCTTCGACGTTATATGTTTATTTCATTAGAATAACACTCATGCAAAACAAATGGATCCACAACTCACCAATAAATTCCTCTCTGAAACCGTCCTTCGACGGTTATATGTTTATTTCATTTAAATAATAGTCATGCAAAACCGAAATCTATTCCTGAATTCCGTTCTCTAATTAAAATCCGTTGCGCAAAATACAAAAATGTAAAACGGATCCCCAAATCAAAATGCGAAATGAATCCACAACTCACTAATAAATTCCTCTATAACACTCATGAAAAACCAAAATCCATTCCTGAATTCCGATCTCTAATTAAAATCCGTTGCGCAAAATACAAAAATGCGAAACGGATCCACATCTCACAAATAAATTCCTCTATGAAGCCGCCCTTTGACGGTTATGTTTAATGTAGCAGGATAACACTTATGCAAAACCAAAATCCATTCCTGAATTCCGTTCTCTAATTAAAATCTGTTGCGCAATATACAGAAAAATGCAAAACGGATCCCCAAATCACCAATAAATTCCTCTATGAAGCCGCCCTTTGACGGTTATGTTAAATGTAGTAGAATAACACTCATGCCAATCCAAAATCCACTCAAGAATTCCCTTCTCTAATTACAATCTGTTGCGCAAAGTACAAAAATGCGAAACGGATCCACAACTCACCAATAAATTCCTCTATGAAACCGCCCTTCGACGTTATATGTTTATTTCATTAGAATAACACTCATGCAAATCAAAAATACATTCCTAATTCCATTCTCTAATTAAAATCCATTGCGTAAAATACAAAAATGCGAACCGGATCCACAACTCGCCAATAAATTCCTCTATGAAGCCGCCCTTCGACGTTATATGTTTATTTCATTAGAATAACACTCATGCAAAACAAATGGATCCACAACTCACCAATAAATTCCTCTCTGAAACCGTCCTTCGACGGTTATATGTTTATTTCATTTGAATAATAATCATGCAAAACCGAAATCTATTCCTGAATTCCGTTCTCTAATTAAAATCCGTTGCGCAAAATACAAAAATGTGAAACGGATCCCCAAATCAAAATGCGAAATGGATCCACAACTCACTAATAAATTCCTCTATAACACTCATGCAAAACCAAAATCCATTCCTGAATTCCGATCTCTAATTAAAATCCGTTGCGCAAAATACAAAAAAGCGAAACGGATCCACATCTCACAAATAAATTCCTCTATGAAGCCGCCCTTTGACGGTTATGTTTAATGTAGCAGGATAACACTTATGCAAAACCAAAATCCATTCCTGAATTCCGTTCTCTAATTAAAATCTGTTGCGCAATATACAGAAAAATGCAAAACGGATCCCCAAATCACCAATAAATTCCTCTATGAAGCCGCCCTTTGACGGTTATGTTAAATGTAGTAGAATAACACTCATGCCAATCCAAAATCCACTCAATAATTCCCTTCTCTAATTACAATCTATTGCGCAAAGTACAAAAATGCGAAACGGATCCACAACTCACCAATAAATTCCTCTATGAAACCGCCCTTCGACGTTATATGTTTATTTCATTAGAATAACACTCATGCAAATCGAAAATACATTCCTGAATTCCATTCTCTAATTAAAATCCGTTGCGCAAAATACAAAAATGCGAACCGGATCCACAACTCGCCAATAAATTCCTCTATGAAGCCGCCCTTCGACGTTATATGTTTATTTCATTAGAATAACACTCATGCAAAACAAATGGATCCACAACTCACCAATAAATTCCTCTCTGAAACCGTCCTTCGACGGTTATATGTTTATTTCATTTGAATAATAATCATGCAAAACCGAAATCTATTCATGAATTCCGTTCTCTAATTAAAATCCGTTGCGCAATATACAAAAATGTGAAACGGATCCCCAAATCAAAATGCGAAATGGATCCACAACTCACTAATAAATTCCTCTATAACACTCATGCAAAACCAAAATCCATTCCTGAATTCCGATCTCTAATTAAAATCTGTTGCGCAAAATACAAAAAAGCGAAACGGATCCACATCTCACAAATAAATTCCTCTATGAAGCCGCCCTTTGACGGTTATGTTTAATGTAGCAGGATAACACTTATGCAAAACCAAAATCCATTCCTGAATTCCGTTCTCTAATTAAAATCTGTTGCGCAATATACAGAAAAATGCAAAACGGATCCCCAAATCACCAATAAATTCCTCTATGAAGCCGCCCTTTGACGGTTACGTTAAATGTAGTAGAATAACACTCATGCCAATCCAAAATCCACTCAAGAATTCCCTTCTCTAATTACAATCTGTTGCGCAAAGTACAAAAATGCGAAACGGATCCACAACTCACCAATAAATTCCTCTATGAAACCGCCCTTCGACGTTATATGTTTATTTCATTAGAATAACACTCATGCAAATCAAAAATACATTCCTAATTCCATTCTCTAATTAAAATCCGTTGCGTAAAATACAAAAATGCGAACCGGATCCACAACTCGCCAATAAATTCCTCTATGAAGCCGCCCTTCGACGTTATATGTTTATTTCATTAGAATAACACTCATGCAAAACAAATGGATCCACAACTCACCAATAAATTCCTCTCTGAAACCGTCCTTCGACGGTTATATGTTTATTTCATTTGAATAATAATCATGCAAAACCGAAATCTATTCCTGAATTCCGTTCTCTAATTAAAATCCGTTGCGCAAAATACAAAAATGTGAAACAGATCCCCAAATCAAAATGCGAAATGGATCCACAACTCACTAATAAATTCCTCTATAACACTCATGCAAAACCAAAATCCATTCCTGAATTCCGATCTCTAATTAAAATCCGTTGCGCAAAATACAAAAATGCGAAACGGATCCACATCTCACAAATAAATTCCTCTATGAAGCCGCCCTTAGACGGTTATGTTTAATGTAGCAGGATAACACTTATGCAAAACCAAAATCCATTCCTGAATTCCGTTCTCTAATTAAAATCTGTTGCGCAATATACAGACAAATGAAAAACGGATCCCCAAATCACCAATAAATTCCTCTATGAAGCCGCCCTTTGACGGTTATGTTAAATGTAGTAGAATAACACTCATGCCAATCCAAAATCCACTCAAGAATTCCCTTCTCTAATTACAATCTGTTGCGCAAAGTACAAAATGCGAAACGGATCCACAACTCACCAATAAATTCCTCTATGAAACCGCCCTTCGACGTTATATGTTTATTTCATTAGAATAACACTCACGCAAATCGAAAATACATTCCTGAATTCCATTCTCTAATTAAAATCCGTTGCGCAAAATACAAAAATGCGAACCGGATCCACAACTCGCCAATATATTCCTCTATGAAGCCGCCCTTCGACGTTATATGTTTATTTCATTAGAATAACACTCATGCAAAACAAATGGATCCACAACTCACCAATAAATTCCTCTCTGAAACCGTCCTTCGACGGTTATATGTTTATTTCATTTGAATAATAATCATGCAAAACCGAAATCTATTCCTGAATTCCGTTCTCTAATTAAAATCCGTTGCGCAAAATACAAAAATGTGAAACGGATCCCCAAATCAAAATGCGAAATGGATCCACAACTCACTAATAAATTCCTCTATAACACTCATGCAAAACCAAAATCCATTCCTGAATTCCGATCTCTAATTAAAATACGTTGCGCAAAATACAAAAAAGCGAAACGGATCCACATCTCACAAATAAATTCCTCTATGAAGCCGCCCTTTGACGTTTATGTTTAATGTAGCAGGATAACACTTATGCAAAACCAAAATCCATTCCTGAATTCCGTTCTCTAATTAAAATCTGTTGCGCAATATACAGAAAAATGCAAAACGGATCCCCAAATCACCAATAAATTCCTCTATGAAGCCGCCCTTTGACGGTTATGTTAAATGTAGTAGAATAACACTCATGCCAATCCAAAATCCACTCAAGAATTCCCTTCTCTAATTACAATCTGTTGCGCAAAGTACAAAAATGCGAAACGGATCCACAACTCACCAATAAATTCCTCTATGAAACCGCCCTTCGACGTTATATGTTTATTTCATTAGAATAACACTCACGCAAATCGAAAATACATTCCTGAATTCCATTCTCTAATTAAAATCCGTTGCGCAAAATACAAAAATGCGAACCGGATCCACAACTCGCCAATAAATTTCTCTATGAAGCCGCCCTTCGACGTTATATGTTTATTTCATTAGAATAACACTCATGCAAAACAAATGGATCCACAACTCACCAATAAATTCCTCTCTGAAACCGTCCTTCGACGGTTATATGTTTATTTCATTTGAATAATAATCATGCAAAACCGAAATCTATTCCTGAATTCCGTTCTCTAATTAAAATCCGTTGCGCAAAATACAAAAATGTGAAACGGATCCCCAAATCAAAATGCGAAATGGATCCACAACTCACTAATAAATTCCTCTATAACACTCATGCAAAACCAAAATCCATTCCTGAATTCCGATCTCTAATTAAAATCCGTTGCGCAAAATACAAAAAAGCGAAACGGATCCACATCTCACAAATAAATTCCTCTATGAAGCCGCCCTTTGACGGTTATGTTTAATGTAGCAGGATAACACTTATGCAAAACCAAAATCCATTCCTGAATTCCGTTCTCTAATTAAAATCTGTTGCGCAATATACAGAAAAATGCAAAACGGATCCCCAAATCACCAATAAATTCCTCTATGAAGCCGCCCTTTGACGGTTATGTTAAATGTAGTAGAATAACACTCATGCCAATCCAAAACCCACTCAAGAATTCCTTTCTCTAATTACAATCTGTTGCGCAAAGTACAAAAATGCGAAACGGATCCACAACTCACCAATAAATTCCTCTATGAAACCGCCCTTCGACGTTATATGTTTATTTCATTAGAATAACACTCATGCAAATCGAAAATACATTCCTGAATTCCATTCTCTAATTAAAATCCGTTGCGCAAAATACAAAAATGCGAACCGGATCCACAACTCGCCAATAAATTTCTCTATGAAGCCGCCCTTCGACGTTATATGTTTATTTCATTAGAATAACACTCATGCAAAACAAATGGATCCACAACTCACCAATAAATTCCTCTCTGAAACCGTCCTTCGACGGTTATATGTTTATTTCATTTGAATAATAATCATGCAAAACCGAAATCTATTCCTGAATTCCGTTCTCTAATTAAAATCCGTTGCGCAAAATACAAAAATGTGAAACGGATCCCCAAATCAAAATGCGAAATGGATCCACAACTCACTAATAAATTCCTCTATAACACTCATGCAAAACCAAAATCCATTCGTGAATTCCGATCTCTAATTAAAATCCGTTGCGCAAAATACAAAAATGCGAAACGGATCCACATCTCACAAATAAATTCCTCTATGAAGCCGCCCTTTGACGGTTATGTTTAATGTAGCAGGATAACACTTATGCAAAACCAAAATCCATTCCTGAATTCCGTTCTCTAATTAAAATCTGTTGCGCAATATACAGAAAAATGCAAAACGGATCCCCAAATCACCAATAAATTCCTCTATGAAGCCGCCCTTTGACGGTTATTTTAAATGTAGTAGAATAACACTCATGCCAATCCAAAATCCACTCAAGAATTCCCTTCTCTAATTACAATCTGTTGCGCAAAGTACAAAAATGCGAAACGGATCCACAACTCACCAATAAATTCCTCTATGAAACCGCCCTTCGACGTTATATGTTTATTTCATTAGAATAACACTCATGCAAATCGAAAATACATTCCTGAATTCCATTCTCTAATTAAAATCCGTTGCGCAAAATACAAAAATGCGAACCGGATCCACAACTCGCCAATATATTCCTCTATGAAGCCGCCCTTCGACGTTATATGTTTATTTCATTAGAATAACACTCATGCAAAACAAATGGATCCACAACTCACCAATAAATTCCTCTCTGAAACCGTCCTTCGACGGATATATGTTTATTTCATTTGAATAATAATCATGCAAAACCGAAATCTATTCCTGAATTCCGTTCTCTAATTAAAATCCGTTGCGCAAAATACAAAAATGTGAAACGGATCCCCAAATCAAAATGCGAAATGGATCCACAACTCACTAATACATTCCTCTATAACACTCATGCAAAACCAAAATCCATTCCTGAATTCCGATCTCTAATTAAAATCCGTTGCGCAAAATACAAAAATGCGAAACGGATCCACATCTCACAAATAAATTCCTCTATGAAGCCGCCCTTTGACGGTTATGTTTAATGTAGCAGGATAACACTTATGCAAAACCAAAATCCATTCCTGAATTCCGTTCTCTAATTAAAATCTGTTACGCAATATACAGAAAAATGCAAAACGGATCCCCAAATCACCAATAAATTCCTCTATGAAGCCGCCCTTTGACGGTTATGTTAAATGTAGTAGAATAACACTCATGCCAATCCAAAATCCACTCAAGAATTCCCTTCTCTAATTACAATCTGTTGCGCAAAGTACAAAAATGCGAAACGGATCCACAACTCACCAATAAATTCCTCTATGAAACCGCCCTTCGACGTTATATGTTTATTTCATTAGAATAACACTCATGCAAATCGAAAATACATTCCTGAATTCCATTCTCTAATTAAAATCCGTTGCGCAAAATACAAAAATGCGAACCGGATCCACAACTCGCCAATATATTCCTCTATGAAGCCGCCCTTCGACGTTATATGTTTATTTCATTAGAATAACACTCATGCAAAACAAATGGATCCACAACTCACCAATAAATTCCTCTCTGAAACCGTCCTTCGACGGTTATATGTTTATTTCATTTGAATAATAATCATGCAAAACCGAAATCTATTCCTGAATTCCGTTCTCTAATTAAAATCCGTTGCGCAAAATACAAAAATGTGAAACGGATCCCCAAATCAAAATGCGAAATGGATCCACAACTCACTAATACATTCCTCTATAACACTCATGCAAAACCAAAATCCATTCCTGAATTCCGATCTCTAATTAAAATCCGTTGCGCAAAATACAAAAATGCGAAACGGATCCACATCTCACAAATAAATTCCTCTATGAAGCCGCCCTTTGACGGTTATGTTTAATGTAGCAGGATAACACTTATGCAAAACCAAAATCCATTCCTGAATTCCGTTCTCTAATTAAAATCTGTTACGCAATATACAGAAAAATGCAAAACGGATCCCCAAATCACCAATAAATTCCTCTATGAAGCCGCCCTTTGACGGTTATGTTAAATGTAGTAGAATAACACTCATGCCAATCCAAAATCCACTCAAGAATTCCCTTCTCTAATTACAATCTGTTGCGCAAAGTACAAAAATGCGAAACGGATCCACAACTCACCAATAAATTCCTCTATGAAACCGCCCTTCGACGTTATATGTTTATTTCATTAGAATAACACTCATGCAAATCGAAAATACATTCCTGAATTCCATTCTCTAATTAAAATCCGTTGCGCAAAATACAAAAATGCGAACCGGATCCACAACTCGCCAATATATTCCTCTATGAAGCCGCCCTTCGACGTTATATGTTTATTTCATTAGAATAACACTCATGCAAAACAAATGGATCCACAACTCACCAATAAATTCCTCTCTGAAACCGTCCTTCGACGGTTATATGTTTATTTCATTTGAATAATAATCATGCAAAACCGAAATCTATTCATGAATTCCGTTCTCTAATTAAAATCCGTTGCGCAATATACAAAAATGTGAAACGGATCCCCAAATCAAAATGCGAAATGGATCCACAACTCACTAATAAATTCCTCTATAACACTCATGCAAAACCAAAATCCATTCCTGAATTCCGATCTCTAATTAAAATCTGTTGCGCAAAATACAAAAAAGCGAAACGGATCCACATCTCACAAATAAATTCCTCTATGAAGCCGCCCTTTGACGGTTATGTTTAATGTAGCAGGATAACACTTATGCAAAACCAAAATCCATTCCTGAATTCCGTTCTCTAATTAAAATCTGTTGCGCAATATACAGAAAAATGCAAAACGGATCCCCAAATCACCAATAAATTCCTCTATGAAGCCGCCCTTTGACGGTTACGTTAAATGTAGTAGAATAACACTCATGCCAATCCAAAATCCACTCAAGAATTCCCTTCTCTAATTACAATCTGTTGCGCAAAGTACAAAAATGCGAAACGGATCCACAACTCACCAATAAATTCCTCTATGAAACCGCCCTTCGACGTTATATGTTTATTTCATTAGAATAACACTCATGCAAATCAAAAATACATTCCTAATTCCATTCTCTAATTAAAATCCGTTGCGTAAAATACAAAAATGCGAACCGGATCCACAACTCGCCAATAAATTCCTCTATGAAGCCGCCCTTCGACGTTATATGTTTATTTCATTAGAATAACACTCATGCAAAACAAATGGATCCACAACTCACCAATAAATTCCTCTCTGAAACCGTCCTTCGACGGTTATATGTTTATTTCATTTGAATAATAATCATGCAAAACCGAAATCTATTCCTGAATTCCGTTCTCTAATTAAAATCCGTTGCGCAAAATACAAAAATGTGAAACAGATCCCCAAATCAAAATGCGAAATGGATCCACAACTCACTAATAAATTCCTCTATAACACTCATGCAAAACCAAAATCCATTCCTGAATTCCGATCTCTAATTAAAATCCGTTGCGCAAAATACAAAAATGCGAAACGGATCCACATCTCACAAATAAATTCCTCTATGAAGCCGCCCTTAGACGGTTATGTTTAATGTAGCAGGATAACACTTATGCAAAACCAAAATCCATTCCTGAATTCCGTTCTCTAATTAAAATCTGTTGCGCAATATACAGAAAAATGAAAAACGGATCCCCAAATCACCAATAAATTCCTCTATGAAGCCGCCCTTTGACGGTTATGTTAAATGTAGTAGAATAACACTCATGCCAATCCAAAATCCACTCAAGAATTCCCTTCTCTAATTACAATCTGTTGCGCAAAGTACAAAATGCGAAACGGATCCACAACTCACCAATAAATTCCTCTATGAAACCGCCCTTCGACGTTATATGTTTATTTCATTAGAATAACACTCACGCAAATCGAAAATACATTCCTGAATTCCATTCTCTAATTAAAATCCGTTGCGCAAAATACAAAAATGCGAACCGGATCCACAACTCGCCAATATATTCCTCTATGAAGCCGCCCTTCGACGTTATATGTTTATTTCATTAGAATAACACTCATGCAAAACAAATGGATCCACAACTCACCAATAAATTCCTCTCTGAAACCGTCCTTCGACGGTTATATGTTTATTTCATTTGAATAATAATCATGCAAAACCGAAATCTATTCCTGAATTCCGTTCTCTAATTAAAATCCGTTGCGCAAAATACAAAAATGTGAAACGGATCCCCAAATCAAAATGCGAAATGGATCCACAACTCACTAATAAATTCCTCTATAACACTCATGCAAAACCAAAATCCATTCCTGAATTCCGATCTCTAATTAAAATACGTTGCGCAAAATACAAAAAAAGCGAAACGGATCCACATCTCACAAATAAATTCCTCTATGAAGCCGCCCTTTGACGTTTATGTTTAATGTAGCAGGATAACACTTATGCAAAACCAAAATCCATTCCTGAATTCCGTTCTCTAATTAAAATCTGTTGCGCAATATACAGAAAAATGCAAAACGGATCCCCAAATCACCAATAAATTCCTCTATGAAGCCGCCCTTTGACGGTTATGTTAAATGTAGTAGAATAACACTCATGCCAATCCAAAATCCACTCAAGAATTCCCTTCTCTAATTACAATCTGTTGCGCAAAGTACAAAAATGCGAAACGGATCCACAACTCACCAATAAATTCCTCTATGAAACCGCCCTTCGACGTTATATGTTTATTTCATTAGAATAACACTCACGCAAATCGAAAATACATTCCTGAATTCCATTCTCTAATTAAAATCCGTTGCGCAAAATACAAAAATGCGAACCGGATCCACAACTCGCCAATAAATTTCTCTATGAAGCCGCCCTTCGACGTTATATGTTTATTTCATTAGAATAACACTCATGCAAAACAAATGGATCCACAACTCACCAATAAATTCCTCTCTGAAACCGTCCTTCGACGGTTATATGTTTATTTCATTTGAATAATAATCATGCAAAACCGAAATCTATTCCTGAATTCCGTTCTCTAATTAAAATCCGTTGCGCAAAATACAAAAATGTGAAACGGATCCCCAAATCAAAATGCGAAATGGATCCACAACTCACTAATAAATTCCTCTATAACACTCATGCAAAACCAAAATCCATTCCTGAATTCCGATCTCTAATTAAAATCCGTTGCGCAAAATACAAAAAAGCGAAACGGATCCACATCTCACAAATAAATTCCTCTATGAAGCCGCCCTTTGACGGTTATGTTTAATGTAGCAGGATAACACTTATGCAAAACCAAAATCCATTCCTGAATTCCGTTCTCTAATTAAAATCTGTTGCGCAATATACAGAAAAATGCAAAACGGATCCCCAAATCACCAATAAATTCCTCTATGAAGCCGCCCTTTGACGGTTATGTTAAATGTAGTAGAATAACACTCATGCCAATCCAAAACCCACTCAAGAATTCCTTTCTCTAATTACAATCTGTTGCGCAAAGTACAAAAATGCGAAACGGATCCACAACTCACCAATAAATTCCTCTATGAAACCGCCCTTCGACGTTATATGTTTATTTCATTAGAATAACACTCATGCAAATCGAAAATACATTCCTGAATTCCATTCTCTAATTAAAATCCGTTGCGCAAAATACAAAAATGCGAACCGGATCCACAACTCGCCAATAAATTTCTCTATGAAGCCGCCCTTCGACGTTATATGTTTATTTCATTAGAATAACACTCATGCAAAACAAATGGATCCACAACTCACCAATAAATTCCTCTCTGAAACCGTCCTTCGACGGTTATATGTTTATTTCATTTGAATAATAATCATGCAAAACCGAAATCTATTCCTGAATTCCGTTCTCTAATTAAAATCCGTTGCGCAAAATACAAAAATGTGAAACGGATCCCCAAATCAAAATGCGAAATGGATCCACAACTCACTAATAAATTCCTCTATAACACTCATGCAAAACCAAAATCCATTCGTGAATTCCGATCTCTAATTAAAATCCGTTGCGCAAAATACAAAAATGCGAAACGGATCCACATCTCACAAATAAATTCCTCTATGAAGCCGCCCTTTGACGGTTATGTTTAATGTAGCAGGATAACACTTATGCAAAACCAAAATCCATTCCTGAATTCCGTTCTCTAATTAAAATCTGTTGCGCAATATACAGAAAAATGCAAAACGGATCCCCAAATCACCAATAAATTCCTCTATGAAGCCGCCCTTTGACGGTTATTTTAAATGTAGTAGAATAACACTCATGCCAATCCAAAATCCACTCAAGAATTCCCTTCTCTAATTACAATCTGTTGCGCAAAGTACAAAAATGCGAAACGGATCCACAACTCACCAATAAATTCCTCTATGAAACCGCCCTTCGACGTTATATGTTTATTTCATTAGAATAACACTCATGCAAATCGAAAATACATTCCTGAATTCCATTCTCTAATTAAAATCCGTTGCGCAAAATACAAAAATGCGAACCGGATCCACAACTCGCCAATATATTCCTCTATGAAGCCGCCCTTCGACGTTATATGTTTATTTCATTAGAATAACACTCATGCAAAACAAATGGATCCACAACTCACCAATAAATTCCTCTCTGAAACCGTCCTTCGACGGATATATGTTTATTTCATTTGAATAATAATCATGCAAAACCGAAATCTATTCCTGAATTCCGTTCTCTAATTAAAATCCGTTGCGCAAAATACAAAAATGTGAAACGGATCCCCAAATCAAAATGCGAAATGGATCCACAACTCACTAATACATTCCTCTATAACACTCATGCAAAACCAAAATCCATTCCTGAATTCCGATCTCTAATTAAAATCCGTTGCGCAAAATACAAAAATGCGAAACGGATCCACATCTCACAAATAAATTCCTCTATGAAGCCGCCCTTTGACGGTTATGTTTAATGTAGCAGGATAACACTTATGCAAAACCAAAATCCATTCCTGAATTCCGTTCTCTAATTAAAATCTGTTACGCAATATACAGAAAAATGCAAAACGGATCCCCAAATCACCAATAAATTCCTC
This sequence comes from Ophiura sarsii, assembly GCA_035610835.1. NCBI lineage: Eukaryota > Metazoa > Echinodermata > Ophiuroidea > Amphilepidida > Ophiuridae > Ophiura > Ophiura sarsii. The sequence goes on along the minus strand of CM069448.1, from coordinate 78,733,543 downwards.
TATGAAGCCGCCCTTTGACGGTTATGTTAAATGTAGTAGAATAACACTCATGCCAATCCAAAATCCACTCAAGAATTCCCTTCTCTAATTACAATCTGTTGCGCAAAGTACAAAAATGCGAAACGGATCCACAACTCACCAATAAATTCCTCTATGAAACCGCCCTTCGACGTTATATGTTTATTTCATTAGAATAACACTCATGCAAATCGAAAATACATTCCTGAATTCCATTCTCTAATTAAAATCCGTTGCGCAAAATACAAAAATGCGAACCGGATCCACAACTCGCCAATATATTCCTCTATGAAGCCGCCCTTCGACGTTATATGTTTATTTCATTAGAATAACACTCATGCAAAACAAATGGATCCACAACTCACCAATAAATTCCTCTCTGAAACCGTCCTTCGACGGTTATATGTTTATTTCATTTGAATAATAATCATGCAAAACCGAAATCTATTCCTGAATTCCGTTCTCTAATTAAAATCCGTTGCGCAAAATACAAAAATGTGAAACGGATCCCCAAATCAAAATGCGAAATGGATCCACAACTCACTAATACATTCCTCTATAACACTCATGCAAAACCAAAATCCATTCCTGAATTCCGATCTCTAATTAAAATCCGTTGCGCAAAATACAAAAATGCGAAACGGATCCACATCTCACAAATAAATTCCTCTATGAAGCCGCCCTTTGACGGTTATGTTTAATGTAGCAGGATAACACTTATGCAAAACCAAAATCCATTCCTGAATTCCGTTCTCTAATTAAAATCTGTTACGCAATATACAGAAAAATGCAAAACGGATCCCCAAATCACCAATAAATTCCTCTATGAAGCCGCCCTTTGACGGTTATGTTAAATGTAGTAGAATAACACTCATGCCAATCCAAAATCCACTCAAGAATTCCCTTCTCTAATTACAATCTGTTGCGCAAAGTACAAAAATGCGAAACGGATCCACAACTCACCAATAAATTCCTCTATGAAACCGCCCTTCGACGTTATATGTTTATTTCATTAGAATAACACTCATGCAAATCGAAAATACATTCCTGAATTCCATTCTCTAATTAAAATCCGTTGCGCAAAATACAAAAATGCGAACCGGATCCACAACTCGCCAATATATTCCTCTATGAAGCCGCCCTTCGACGTTATATGTTTATTTCATTAGAATAACACTCATGCAAAACAAATGGATCCACAACTCACCAATAAATTCCTCTCTGAAACCGTCCTTCGACGGTTATATGTTTATTTCATTTGAATAATAATCATGCAAAACCGAAATCTATTCCTGAATTCCGTTCTCTAATTAAAATCCGTTGCGCAAAATACAAAAATGTGAAACGGATCCCCAAATCAAAATGCGAAATGGATCCACAACTCACTAATAAATTCCTCTATAACACTCATGCAAAACCAAAATCCATTCCTGAATTCCGTTCTCTAATTAAAATCTGTTGCGCAATATACAGAAAAATGCAAAACGGATCCCCAAATCACCAATAAATTCCTCTATGAAGCCGCCCTTTGACGGTTATGTTAAATGTAGTAGAATAACACTCATGCCAATCCAAAATCCACTCAAGAATTCCCTTCTCTAATTACAATCTGTTGCGCAAAGTACAAAAATGCGAAACGGATCCACAACTCACCAATAAATTCCTCTATGAAACCGCCCTTCGACGTTATATGTTTATTTCATTAGAATAACACTCATGCAAATCGAAAATACATTCCTGAATTCCATTCCCCAATTAAAATCCGTTGCGCAAAATACAAAAATGCGAACCGGATCCACAACTCGCCAATAAATTTCTCTATGAAGCCGCCCTTCGACGTTATATGTTTATTTCACTAGAATAACACTCATGCAAAACAAATGGATCCACAACTCACCAATAAATTCCTCTCTGAAACCGTCCTTCGACGGTTATATGTTTATTTCATTTGGGCGGATCAGTAGCTCAATTGCGTTTACACAGTTCAAGCTGGTGCTTTCCTGATCATGACTGGTTCGCCGGAGCGGCTGCTTTCCCCGGTCCGGCAAATTGTCCCTTAGGTAGTTTGTACCTTGATTTTTTTCAAAAAATCGAGGTACTGTATTCCAACGGTTTCTTTCTTCTTCTTCTTCTTCTTCTTCTTCTTCCCAACCCATCTAAAAAATGCTATTTTTTCTACAGTTTACATGCTACAATCACCTAACTTGGTCAGTAGGACCCCCTACCTGACTTTCATATAGGGTGTTCACAGTTAGGGGTCAAAGGTCACACAAGGGTCACTAGGGGCGAAAACGTGATTTTCACCTAAAACAGCCATGCAATTTAGCGAAATGACCTAGGATCGTCAAAATCAGACAACATATTCCTTATGACCGTACGCATATATTATATAGTTTGGGTTTTAAAATCAAAAAAACATTTGAGGTCTCTAGGGGTTAAAATGTAAATTTTCACTCCTCGCACTCAAAATGCTATTTTTTTCGGGAGGAAAGGACCGATGAATGTCAGAATTGGTCAAAAGATTTCTTGGATCCATGTACATATAGGGTCTTCAGCGATTAAAAGTGACATTTCATATGGGGTCACTAGGGATCATTGACCTAAACAGGGGTAAAATATAAGACATGGTCCGATTTTGACCGGATTTGTGTTGATAAGACAAGAACAAAGGGAAATCATTTTCTTGGGGTCAAAGGTCAACATGGGTCACTAGGGGTCAAGATGTAAATTTTCACTCCTCGCACTCAAAATGCTATTTTTTCGGTAGGAAATGACCGATTTCTTGGATCCATGTACATATAGGGTCTTCATCGATTAAAAGTGACATTTCATATGGGGGTCACTAGGGATCATTGACCTAAACAGGGGTAAATTATAAGACATGCTCCAATTTTGACCGGATTTGTATTGATAAGACAAGAACAAAAGTAAATCATTTTCTTGGGGTCAAAGGTCAACATGGGGCACTAGGGGTCAAGATGTAAATTTTCACTCCTCGCACTCAAAATGCTATTTTTTGGTAGGAAATGACCGGATGAATGTCAGAATTGGTCAAAAGATTTCTTGGATCCATGTACATATAGGGTCTTCAGCGATTAAAAGTTACATGTCATACGGGGTCACTAGGGGTCATTGACCTAAATAAGGGAAATCAAGGTGTCCTGGTCTCAGACCAGATCTACTTCTAGTTTCAATTGTCTTGCAAGCTCTTGAGCTGGTGAGACTAGGCAGGTATGCGAGGATAGATCTATACTGGCTATAGGTTCCACACAGGCTCCTGGATAAGTGCAGTACAATAATGAATAATAATCATGCAAAACCGAAATCTATTCCTGAATTCCGTTCTATAATTAAAATCCGTTGCGCAAAATACAAAAATGTGAAACGGATCCCCAAATCAAAATGCGAAATGGATCCACAACTCACTAATAAATTCCTCTATAACACTCATGCAAAACCAAAATCCATTCCTGAATTCCGATCTCTAATTAAAATCCGTTGCGCAAAATACAAAAAAGCGAAACGGATCCACATCTCACAAATAAATTCCTCTATGAAGCCGCCCTTTGACGGTTATGTTTAATGTAGCAGGATAACACTTATGCAAAACCAAAATCCATTCCTGAATTCCGTTCTCTAATTAAAATCTGTTGCGCAATATACAGAAAAATGCAAAACGGATCCCCAAATCACCAATAAATTCCTCTATGAAGCCGCCCTTTGACGGTTATTTTAAATGTAGTAGAATAACACTCATGCCAATCCAAAATCCACTCAAGAATTCCCTTCTCTAATTACAATCTGTTGCGCAAAGTACAAAAATGCGAAACGGATCCACAACTCACCAATAAATTCCTCTATGAAACCGCCCTTCGACGTTATATGTTTATTTCATTAGAATAACACTCATGCAAATCGAAAATACATTCCTGAATTCCATTCTCTAATTAAAATCCGTTGCGCAAAATACAAAAATGCGAACCGGATCCACAACTCGCCAATATATTCCTCTATGAAGCCGCCCTTCGACGTTATATGTTTATTTCATTAGAATAACACTCATGCAAAACAAATGGATCCACAACTCACCAATAAATTCCTCTCTGAAACCGTCCTTCGACGGTTATATGTTTATTTCATTTGAATAATAATCATGCAAAACCGAAATCTATTCCTGAATTCCGTTCTCTAATTAAAATCCGTTGCGCAAAATACAAAAATGTGAAACGGATCCCCAAATCAAAATGCGAAATGGATCCACAACTCACTAATAAATTCCTCTATAACACTCATGCAAAACCAAAATCCATTCCTGAATTCCGTTCTCTAATTAAAATCTGTTGCGCAATATACAGAAAAATGCAAAACGGATCCCCAAATCACCAATAAATTCCTCTATGAAGCCGCCCTTTGACGGTTATGTTAAATGTAGTAGAATAACACTCATGCCAATCCAAAATCCACTCAAGAATTCCCTTCTCTAATTACAATCTGTTGCGCAAAGTACAAAAATGCGAAACGGATCCACAACTCACCAATAAATTCCTCTATGAAACCGCCCTTCGACGTTATATGTTTATTTCATTAGAATAACACTCATGCAAATCGAAAATACATTCCTGAATTCCATTCCCCAATTAAAATCCGTTGCGCAAAATACAAAAATGCGAACCGGATCCACAACTCGCCAATAAATTTCTCTATGAAGCCGCCCTTCGACGTTATATGTTTATTTCACTAGAATAACACTCATGCAAAACAAATGGATCCACAACTCACCAATAAATTCCTCTCTGAAACCGTCCTTCGACGGTTATATGTTTATTTCATTTGGGCGGATCAGTAGCTCAATTGCGTTTACACAGTTCAAGCTGGTGCTTTCCTGATCATGACTGGTTCGCCGGAGCGGCTGCTTTCCCCGGTCCGGCAAATTGTCCCTTAGGTAGTTTGTACCTTGATTTTTTTCAAAAAATCGAGGTACTGTATTCCAACGGTTTCTTTCTTCTTCTTCTTCTTCTTCTTCTTCTTCCCAACCCATCTAAAAAATGCTATTTTTTCTACAGTTTACATGCTACAATCACCTAACTTGGTCAGTAGGACCCCCTACCTGACTTTCATATAGGGTGTTCACAGTTAGGGGTCAAAGGTCACACAAGGGTCACTAGGGGCGAAAACGTGATTTTCACCTAAAACAGCCATGCAATTTAGCGAAATGACCTAGGATCGTCAAAATCAGACAACATATTCCTTATGACCGTACGCATATATTATATAGTTTGGGTTTTAAAATCAAAAAAACATTTGAGGTCTCTAGGGGTTAAAATGTAAATTTTCACTCCTCGCACTCAAAATGCTATTTTTTTCGGGAGGAAAGGACCGATGAATGTCAGAATTGGTCAAAAGATTTCTTGGATCCATGTACATATAGGGTCTTCAGCGATTAAAAGTGACATTTCATATGGGGTCACTAGGGATCATTGACCTAAACAGGGGTAAAATATAAGACATGGTCCGATTTTGACCGGATTTGTGTTGATAAGACAAGAACAAAGGGAAATCATTTTCTTGGGGTCAAAGGTCAACATGGGTCACTAGGGGTCAAGATGTAAATTTTCACTCCTCGCACTCAAAATGCTATTTTTTCGGTAGGAAATGACCGATTTCTTGGATCCATGTACATATAGGGTCTTCATCGATTAAAAGTGACATTTCATATGGGGGTCACTAGGGATCATTGACCTAAACAGGGGTAAATTATAAGACATGCTCCAATTTTGACCGGATTTGTATTGATAAGACAAGAACAAAAGTAAATCATTTTCTTGGGGTCAAAGGTCAACATGGGGCACTAGGGGTCAAGATGTAAATTTTCACTCCTCGCACTCAAAATGCTATTTTTTGGTAGGAAATGACCGGATGAATGTCAGAATTGGTCAAAAGATTTCTTGGATCCATGTACATATAGGGTCTTCAGCGATTAAAAGTTACATGTCATACGGGGTCACTAGGGGTCATTGACCTAAATAAGGGAAATCAAGGTGTCCTGGTCTCAGACCAGATCTACTTCTAGTTTCAATTGTCTTGCAAGCTCTTGAGCTGGTGAGACTAGGCAGGTATGCGAGGATAGATCTATACTGGCTATAGGTTCCACACAGGCTCCTGGATAAGTGCAGTACAATAATGAATAATAATCATGCAAAACCGAAATCTATTCCTGAATTCCGTTCTATAATTAAAATCCGTTGCGCAAAATACAAAAATGTGAAACGGATCCCCAAATCAAAATGCGAAATGGATCCACAACTCACTAATAAATTCCTCTATAACACTCATGCAAAACCAAAATCCATTCCTGAATTCCGATCTCTAATTAAAATCCGTTGCGCAAAATACAAAAAAGCGAAACGGATCCACATCTCACATATAAATTCCTCTATGAAGCCGCCCTTTGACGGTTATGTTTAATGTAGCAGGATAACACTTATGCAAAACCAAAATCCATTCCTGAATTCCGTTCTCTAATTAAAATCTGTTGCGCAATATACAGAAAAATGCAAAACGGATCCCCAAATCACCAATAAATTCCTCTATGAAGCCGCCCTTTGACGGTTATTTTAAATGTAGTAGAATAACACTCATGCCAATCCAAAATCCACTCAAGAATTCCCTTCTCTAATTACAATCTGTTGCGCAAAGTACAAAAATGCGAAACGGATCCACAACTCACCAATAAATTCCTCTATGAAACCGCCCTTCGACGTTATATGTTTATTTCATTAGAATAACACTCATGCAAATCGAAAATACATTCCTGAATTCCATTCTCTAATTAAAATCCGTTGCGCAAAATACAAAAATGCGAACCGGATCCACAACTCGCCAATATATTCCTCTATGAAGCCGCCCTTCGACGTTATATGTTTATTTCATTAGAATAACACTCATGCAAAACAAATGGATCCACAACTCACCAATAAATTCCTCTCTGAAACCGTCCTTCGACGGATATATGTTTATTTCATTTGAATAATAATCATGCAAAACCGAAATCTATTCCTGAATTCCGTTCTCTAATTAAAACCCGTTGCGCAAAATACAAAAATGTGAAACGGATCCCCAAATCAAAATGCGAAATGGATCCACAACTCACTAATACATTCCTCTATAACACTCATGCAAAACCAAAATCCATTCCTGAATTCCGATCTCTAATTAAAATCCGTTGCGCAAAATACAAAAATGCGAAACGGATCCACATCTCACAAATAAATTCCTCTATGAAGCCGCCCTTTGACGGTTATGTTTAATGTAGCAGGATAACACTTATGCAAAACCAAAATCCATTCCTGAATTCCGTTCTCTAATTAAAATCTGTTACGCAATATACAGAAAAATGCAAAACGGATCCCCAAATCACCAATAAATTCCTCTATGAAGCCGCCCTTTGACGGTTATGTTAAATGTAGTAGAATAACACTCATGCCAATCCAAAATCCACTCAAGAATTCCCTTCTCTAATTACAATCTGTTGCGCAAAGTACAAAAATGCGAAACGGATCCACAACTCACCAATAAATTCCTCTATGAAACCGCCCTTCGACGTTATATGTTTATTTCATTAGAATAACACTCATGCAAATCGAAAATACATTCCTGAATTCCATTCTCTAATTAAAATCCGTTGCGCAAAATACAAAAATGCGAACCGGATCCACAACTCGCCAATAAATTCCTCTATGAAGCCGCCCTTCGACGTTATATGTTTATTTCATTAGAATAACACTCATGCAAAACAAATGGATCCACGACTCACCAATAAATTCCTCTCTGAAACCGTCCTTCGACGGTTATATGTTTATTTCATTTGAATAATAATCATGCAAAACCGAAATCTATTCATGAATTCCGTTCTCTAATTAAAATCCGTTGCGCAAAATACAAAAATGTGAAACGGATCCCCAAATCAAAATGCGAAATGGATCCACAACTCACTAATAAATTCCTCTATAACACTCATGCAAAACCAAAATCCATTCCTGAATTCCGATCTCTAATTAAAATCCGTTGCGCAAAATACAAAAATGTGAAACGGATCCACATCTCACAAATAAATTCCTCTATGAAGCCGCCCTTTGACGGTTATGTTTAATGTAGCAGGATAACACTTATGCAAAACCAAAATCCATTCCTGAATTCCGTTCTCTAATTAAAATCTGTTGCGCAATATACAGAAAAATGCAAAACGGATCCCCAAATCACCAATAAATTCCTCTATGAAGCCTCCCTTTGACGGTTATGTTAAATGTAGTAGAATAACACTCATGCCAATCCAAAATCCACTCAAGAATTCCCTTCTCTAATTACAATCTGTTGCGCAAAGTACAAAAATGCGAAACGGATCCACAACTCAACAATAAATTCCTCTATGAAACCGCCCTTCGACGTTATATGTTTATTTCATTAGAATAACACTCATGCAAATCGAAAATACATTCCTGAATTCCATTCTCTAATTAAAATCCGTTGCGCAAAATACAAAAATGCGAACCGGATCCACAACTCGCCAATAAATTCCTCTATGAAGCCGCCCTTCGACGTTATATGTTTATTTCATTAGAATAACACTCATGCAAAACAAATGGATCCACAACTCACCAATAAATTCCTCTCTGAAACCGTCCTTCGACGGTTATATGTTTATTTCATTTGAATAATAATCATGCAAAACCGAAATCTATTCCTGAATTCCGTTCTCTAATTAAAATCCGTTGCGCAAAATACAAAAATGTGAAACGGATCCCCAAATCAAAATGCGAAATGGATCCACAACTCACTAATAAATTCCTCTATAACACTCATGCAAAACCAAAATCCATTCCTGAATTCCGATCTCTAATTAAAATCCGTTGCGCAAAATACAAAAATGCGAAACGGATCCACATCTCACAAATAAATTCCTCTATGAAGCCGCCCTTTGACGGTTATGTTTAATGTAGCAGGATAACACTTATGCAAAACCAAAATCCATTCCTGAATTCCGTTCTCTAATTAAAATCTGTTGCGCAATATACAGAAAAATGCAAAACGGATCCCCAAATCACCAATAAATTCCTCTATGAAGCCGCCCTTTGACGGTTATGTTAAATGTAGTAGAATAACACTCATGCCAATCCAAAATCCACTCAAGAATTCCCTTCTCTATTTACAATCTGTTGCGCAAAGTACAAAAATGCGAAACGGATCCACAACTCACCAATAAATTCCTCTATGAAACCGCACTTCGACGTTATATGTTTATTTCATTAGAATAACACTCATGCAAATCGAAAATACATTCCTGAATTCCATTCTCTAATTAAAATCCGTTGCGCAAAATACAAAAATGCGAACCGGATCCACAACTCGGCAATAAATTTCTCTATGAAGCCGCCCTTCGACGTTATATGTTTATTTCATTAGAATAACACTCATGCAAACAAATGGATCCACAACTCACCAATAAATTCCTCTCTGAAACCGTCCTTCGACGGTTATATGTTTATTTCATTTGAATAATAATCATGCAAAACCGAAATATATTCCTGAATTCCGTTCTCTAATTAAAATCCGTTGCGCAAAATACAACAATGTGAAACGGATCCCCAAATCAAAATGCGAAATGGATCCACAACTCACTAATAAATTCCTCTATAACACTCATGCAAAACCAAAATCCATTCCTGAATTCCGATCTCTAATTAAAATCCGTTGCGCAAAATACAAAAATGCGAAACGGATCCACATCTCACAAATAAATTCCTCTATGAAGCCGCCCTTTGACGGTTATGTTTAATGTAGCAGGATAACACTTATGCAAACCCAAAATCCATTCCTGAATTCCGTTCTCTAATTAAAATCTGTTGCGCAATATACAGAAAAATGCAAAACGGATCCCCAAATCACCAATAAATTCCTCTATGAAGCCGCCCTTTGACGGTTATGTTAAATGTAGTAGAATAACACTCATGCCAATCCAAAATCCACTCAAGAATTCCCTTCTCTAATTACAATGTGTTGCGCAAAGTACAAAAATGCGAAACGGATCCACAACTCACCAATAAATTCCTCTATGAAACCGCCCTTCGACGTTATATGTTTATTTCATTAGAATAACACTCATGCAAATCGAAAATACATTCCTGAATTCCATTCTCTAATTAAAATCCGTTGCGCAAAATACAAAAATGCGAACAGGATCCACAACTCGCCAATAAATTCCTCTATGAAGCCGCCCTTCGACGTTATATATTTATTTCATTAGAATAACACTCATGCAAAACAAATGGATCCACGACTCACCAATAAATTCCTCTCTGAAACCGTCCTTCGACGGTTATATGTTTATTTCATTTGAATAATAATCATGCAAAACCGAAATCTATTCATGAATTCCGTTCTCTAATTAAAATCCGTTGCGCAAAATACAAAAATGTGAAACGGATCCCCAAATCAAAATGCGAAATGGATCCACAACTCACTAATAAATTCCTCTATAACACTCATGCAAAACCAAAATCCATTCCTGAATTCCGATCTCTAATTAAAATCCGTTGCGCAAAATACAAAAATGTGAAACGGATCCACATCTCACAAATAAATTCCTCTATGAAGCCGCCCTTTGACGGTTATGTTTAATGTAGCAGGATAACACTTATGCAAAACCAAAATCCATTCCTGAATTCCGTTCTCTAATTAAAATCTGTTGCGCAATATACAGAAAAATGCAAAACGGATCCCCAAATCACCAATAAATTCCTCTATGAAGCCTCCCTTTGACGGTTATGTTAAATGTAGTAGAATAACACTCATGCCAATCCAAAATCCACTCAAGAATTCCCTTCTCTAATTACAATCTGTTGCGCAAAGTACAAAAATGCGAAACGGATCCACAACTCAACAATAAATTCCTCTATGAAACCGCCCTTCGACGTTATATGTTTATTTCATTAGAATAACACTCATGCAAATCGAAAATACATTCCTGAATTCCATTCTCTAATTAAAATCCGTTGCGCAAAATACAAAAATGCGAACCGGATCCACAACTCGCCAATAAATTCCTCTATGAAGCCGCCCTTCGACGTTATATGTTTATTTCATTAGAATAACACTCATGCAAAACAAATGGATCCACAACTCACCAATAAATTCCTCTCTGAAACCGTCCTTCGACGGTTATATGTTTATTTCATTTGAATAATAATCATGCAAAACCGAAATCTATTCCTGAATTCCGTTCTCTAATTAAAATCCGTTGCGCAAAATACAAAAATGTGAAACGGATCCCCAAATCAAAATGCGAAATGGATCCACAACTCACTAATAAATTCCTCTATAACACTCATGCAAAACCAAAATCCATTCCTGAATTCCGATCTCTAATTAAAATCCGTTGCGCAAAATACAAAAATGCGAAACGGATCCACATCTCACAAATAAATTCCTCTATGAAGCCGCCCTTTGACGGTTATGTTTAATGTAGCAGGATAACACTTATGCAAAACCAAAATCCATTCCTGAATTCCGTTCTCTAATTAAAATCTGTTGCGCAATATACAGAAAAATGCAAAACGGATCCCCAAATCACCAATAAATTCCTCTATGAAGCCGCCCTTTGACGGTTATGTTAAATGTAGTAGAATAACACTCATGCCAATCCAAAATCCACTCAAGAATTCCCTTCTCTATTTACAATCTGTTGCGCAAAGTACAAAAATGCGAAACGGATCCACAACTCACCAATAAATTCCTCTATGAAACCGCACTTCGACGTTATATGTTTATTTCATTAGAATAACACTCATGCAAATCGAAAATACATTCCTGAATTCCATTCTCTAATTAAAATCCGTTGCGCAAAATACAAAAATGCGAACCGGATCCACAACTCGGCAATAAATTTCTCTATGAAGCCGCCCTTCGACGTTATATGTTTATTTCATTAGAATTACACTCATGCAAACAAATGGATCCACAACTCACCAATAAATTCCTCTCTGAAACCGTCCTTCGACGGTTATATGTTTATTTCATTTGAATAATAATCATGCAAAACCGAAATATATTCCTGAATTCCGTTCTCTAATTAAAATCCGTTGCGCAAAATACAACAATGTGAAACGGATCCCCAAATCAAAATGCGAAATGGATCCACAACTCACTAATAAATTCCTCTATAACACTCATGCAAAACCAAAATCCATTCCTGAATTCCGATCTCTAATTAAAATCCGTTGCGCAAAATACAAAAATGCGAAACGGATCCACATCTCACAAATAAATTCCTCTATGAAGCCGCCCTTTGACGGTTATGTTTAATGTAGCAGGATAACACTTATGCAAACCCAAAATCCATTCCTGAATTCCGTTCTCTAATTAAAATCTGTTGCGCAATATACAGAAAAATGCAAAACGGATCCCCAAATCACCAATAAATTCCTCTATGAAGCCGCCCTTTGACGGTTATGTTAAATGTAGTAGAATAACACTCATGCCAATCCAAAATCCACTCAAGAATTCCCTTCTCTAATTACAATGTGTTGCGCAAAGTACAAAAATGCGAAACGGATCCACAACTCACCAATAAATTCCTCTATGAAACCGCCCTTCGACGTTATATGTTTATTTCATTAGAATAACACTCATGCAAATCGAAAATACATTCCTGAATTCCATTCTCTAATTAAAATCCGTTGCGCAAAATACAAAAATGCGAACAGGATCCACAACTCGCCAATAAATTCCTCTATGAAGCCGCCCTTCGACGTTATATGTTTATTTCATTAGAATAACACTCGTGCAAAACAAATGGATCCACAACTCACCAATAAATTCCTCTCTGAAACCGTCCTTCGACGGATATATGTTTATTTCATTTGAATAATAATCATGCAAAACCGAAATCTATTCCTGAATTCCGTTCTCTAATTAAAACCCGTTGCGCAAAATACAAAAATGTGAAACGGATCCCCAAATCAAAATGCGAAATGGATCCACAACTCACTAATACATTCCTCTATAACACTCATGCAAAACCAAAATCCATTCCTGAATTCCGATCTCTAATTAAAATCCGTTGCGCAAAATACAAAAATGCGAAACGGATCCACATCTCACAAATAAATTCCTCTATGAAGCCGCCCTTTGACGGTTATGTTTAATGTAGCAGGATAACACTTATGCAAACCCAAAATCCATTCCTGAATTCCGTTCTCTAATTAAAATCTGTTGCGCAATATACAGAAAAATGCAAAACGGATCCCCAAATCACCAATAAATTCCTCTATGAAGCCGCCCTTTGACGGTTATGTTAAATGTAGTAGAATAACACTCATGCCAATCCAAAATCCACTCAAGAATTCCCTTCTCTAATTACAATGTGTTGCGCAAAGTACAAAAATGCGAAACGGATCCACAACTCACCAATAAATTCCTCTATGAAACCGCCCTTCGACGTTATATGTTTATTTCATTAGAATAACACTCATGCAAATCGAAAATACATTCCTGAATTCCATTCTCTAATTAAAATCCGTTGCGCAAAATACAAAAATGCGAACAGGATCCACAACTCGCCAATAAATTCCTCTATGAAGCCGCCCTTCGACGTTATATATTTATTTCATTAGAATAACACTCATGCAAAACAAATGGATCCACGACTCACCAATAAATTCCTCTCTGAAACCGTCCTTCGACGGTTATATGTTTATTTCATTTGAATAATAATCATGCAAAACCGAAATCTATTCATGAATTCCGTTCTCTAATTAAAATCCGTTGCGCAAAATACAAAAATGTGAAACGGATCCCCAAATCAAAATGCGAAATGGATCCACAACTCACTAATAAATTCCTCTATAACACTCATGCAAAACCAAAATCCATTCCTGAATTCCGATCTCTAATTAAAATCCGTTGCGCAAAATACAAAAATGTGAAACGGATCCACATCTCACAAATAAATTCCTCTATGAAGCCGCCCTTTGACGGTTATGTTTAATGTAGCAGGATAACACTTATGCAAAACCAAAATCCATTCCTGAATTCCGTTCTCTAATTAAAATCTGTTGCGCAATATACAGAAAAATGCAAAACGGATCCCCAAATCACCAATAAATTCCTCTATGAAGCCTCCCTTTGACGGTTATGTTAAATGTAGTAGAATAACACTCATGCCAATCCAAAATCCACTCAAGAATTCCCTTCTCTAATTACAATCTGTTGCGCAAAGTACAAAAATGCGAAACGGATCCACAACTCAACAATAAATTCCTCTATGAAACCGCCCTTCGACGTTATATGTTTATTTCATTAGAATAACACTCATGCAAATCGAAAATACATTCCTGAATTCCATTCTCTAATTAAAATCCGTTGCGCAAAATACAAAAATGCGAACCGGATCCACAACTCGCCAATAAATTCCTCTATGAAGCCGCCCTTCGACGTTATATGTTTATTTCATTAGAATAACACTCATGCAAAACAAATGGATCCACAACTCACCAATAAATTCCTCTCTGAAACCGTCCTTCGACGGTTATATGTTTATTTCATTTGAATAATAATCATGCAAAACCGAAATCTATTCCTGAATTCCGTTCTCTAATTAAAATCCGTTGCGCAAAATACAAAAATGTGAAACGGATCCCCAAATCAAAATGCGAAATGGATCCACAACTCACTAATAAATTCCTCTATAACACTCATGCAAAACCAAAATCCATTCCTGAATTCCGATCTCTAATTAAAATCCGTTGCGCAAAATACAAAAATGCGAAACGGATCCACATCTCACAAATAAATTCCTCTATGAAGCCGCCCTTTGACGGTTATGTTTAATGTAGCAGGATAACACTTATGCAAAACCAAAATCCATTCCTGAATTCCGTTCTCTAATTAAAATCTGTTGCGCAATATACAGAAAAATGCAAAACGGATCCCCAAATCACCAATAAATTCCTCTATGAAGCCGCCCTTTGACGGTTATGTTAAATGTAGTAGAATAACACTCATGCCAATCCAAAATCCACTCAAGAATTCCCTTCTCTATTTACAATCTGTTGCGCAAAGTACAAAAATGCGAAACGGATCCACAACTCACCAATAAATTCCTCTATGAAACCGCACTTCGACGTTATATGTTTATTTCATTAGAATAACACTCATGCAAATCGAAAATACATTCCTGAATTCCATTCTCTAATTAAAATCCGTTGCGCAAAATACAAAAATGCGAACCGGATCCACAACTCGGCAATAAATTTCTCTATGAAGCCGCCCTTCGACGTTATATGTTTATTTCATTAGAATTACACTCATGCAAACAAATGGATCCACAACTCACCAATAAATTCCTCTCTGAAACCGTCCTTCGACGGTTATATGTTTATTTCATTTGAATAATAATCATGCAAAACCGAAATATATTCCTGAATTCCGTTCTCTAATTAAAATCCGTTGCGCAAAATACAACAATGTGAAACGGATCCCCAAATCAAAATGCGAAATGGATCCACAACTCACTAATAAATTCCTCTATAACACTCATGCAAAACCAAAATCCATTCCTGAATTCCGATCTCTAATTAAAATCCGTTGCGCAAAATACAAAAATGCGAAACGGATCCACATCTCACAAATAAATTCCTCTATGAAGCCGCCCTTTGACGGTTATGTTTAATGTAGCAGGATAACACTTATGCAAACCCAAAATCCATTCCTGAATTCCGTTCTCTAATTAAAATCTGTTGCGCAATATACAGAAAAATGCAAAACGGATCCCCAAATCACCAATAAATTCCTCTATGAAGCCGCCCTTTGACGGTTATGTTAAATGTAGTAGAATAACACTCATGCCAATCCAAAATCCACTCAAGAATTCCCTTCTCTAATTACAATGTGTTGCGCAAAGTACAAAAATGCGAAACGGATCCACAACTCACCAATAAATTCCTCTATGAAACCGCCCTTCGACGTTATATGTTTATTTCATTAGAATAACACTCATGCAAATCGAAAATACATTCCTGAATTCCATTCTCTAATTAAAATCCGTTGCGCAAAATACAAAAATGCGAACAGGATCCACAACTCGCCAATAAATTCCTCTATGAAGCCGCCCTTCGACGTTATATGTTTATTTCATTAGAATAACACTCGTGCAAAACAAATGGATCCACAACTCACCAATAAATTCCTCTCTGAAACCGTCCTTCGACGGATATATGTTTATTTCATTTGAATAATAATCATGCAAAACCGAAATCTATTCCTGAATTCCGTTCTCTAATTAAAACCCGTTGCGCAAAATACAAAAATGTGAAACGGATCCCCAAATCAAAATGCGAAATGGATCCACAACTCACTAATACATTCCTCTATAACACTCATGCAAAACCAAAATCCATTCCTGAATTCCGATCTCTAATTAAAATCCGTTGCGCAAAATACAAAAATGCGAAACGGATCCACATCTCACAAATAAATTCCTCTATGAAGCCGCCCTTTGACGGTTATGTTTAATGTAGCAGGATAACACTTATGCAAAACCAAAATCCATTCCTGAATTCCGTTCTCTAATTAAAATCTGTTACGCAATATACAGAAAAATGCAAAACGGATCCCCAAATCACCAATAAATTCCTCTATGAAGCCGCCCTTTGACGGTTATGTTAAATGTAGTAGAATAACACTCATGCCAATCCAAAATCCACTCAAGAATTCCCTTCTCTAATTACAATCTGTTGCGCAAAGTACAAAAATGCGAAACGGATCCACAACTCACCAATAAATTCCTCTATGAAACCGCCCTTCGACGTTATATGTTTATTTCATTAGAATAACACTCATGCAAATCGAAAATACATTCCTGAATTCCATTCTCTAATTAAAATCCGTTGCGCAAAATACAAAAATGCGAACCGGATCCACAACTCGCCAATAAATTCCTCTATGAAGCCGCCCTTCGACGTTATATGTTTATTTCATTAGAATAACACTCATGCAAAACAAATGGATCCACGACTCACCAATAAATTCCTCTCTGAAACCGTCCTTCGACGGTTATATGTTTATTTCATTTGAATAATAATCATGCAAAACCGAAATCTATTCATGAATTCCGTTCTCTAATTAAAATCCGTTGCGCAAAATACAAAAATGTGAAACGGATCCCCAAATCAAAATGCGAAATGGATCCACAACTCACTAATAAATTCCTCTATAACACTCATGCAAAACCAAAATCCATTCCTGAATTCCGATCTCTAATTAAAATCCGTTGCGCAAAATACAAAAATGTGAAACGGATCCACATCTCACAAATAAATTCCTCTATGAAGCCGCCCTTTGACGGTTATGTTTAATGTAGCAGGATAACACTTATGCAAAACCAAAATCCATTCCTGAATTCCGTTCTCTAATTAAAATCTGTTGCGCAATATACAGAAAAATGCAAAACGGATCCCCAAATCACCAATAAATTCCTCTATGAAGCCTCCCTTTGACGGTTATGTTAAATGTAGTAGAATAACACTCATGCCAATCCAAAATCCACTCAAGAATTCCCTTCTCTAATTACAATCTGTTGCGCAAAGTACAAAAATGCGAAACGGATCCACAACTCAACAATAAATTCCTCTATGAAACCGCCCTTCGACGTTATATGTTTATTTCATTAGAATAACACTCATGCAAATCGAAAATACATTCCTGAATTCCATTCTCTAATTAAAATCCGTTGCGCAAAATACAAAAATGCGAACCGGATCCACAACTCGCCAATAAATTCCTCTATGAAGCCGCCCTTCGACGTTATATGTTTATTTCATTAGAATAACACTCATGCAAAACAAATGGATCCACAACTCACCAATAAATTCCTCTCTGAAACCGTCCTTCGACGGTTATATGTTTATTTCATTTGAATAATAATCATGCAAAACCGAAATCTATTCCTGAATTCCGTTCTCTAATTAAAATCCGTTGCGCAAAATACAAAAATGTGAAACGGATCCCCAAATCAAAATGCGAAATGGATCCACAACTCACTAATAAATTCCTCTATAACACTCATGCAAAACCAAAATCCATTCCTGAATTCCGATCTCTAATTAAAATCCGTTGCGCAAAATACAAAAATGCGAAACGGATCCACATCTCACAAATAAATTCCTCTATGAAGCCGCCCTTTGACGGTTATGTTTAATGTAGCAGGATAACACTTATGCAAAACCAAAATCCATTCCTGAATTCCGTTCTCTAATTAAAATCTGTTGCGCAATATACAGAAAAATGCAAAACGGATCCCCAAATCACCAATAAATTCCTCTATGAAGCCGCCCTTTGACGGTTATGTTAAATGTAGTAGAATAACACTCATGCCAATCCAAAATCCACTCAAGAATTCCCTTCTCTATTTACAATCTGTTGCGCAAAGTACAAAAATGCGAAACGGATCCACAACTCACCAATAAATTCCTCTATGAAACCGCACTTCGACGTTATATGTTTATTTCATTAGAATAACACTCATGCAAATCGAAAATACATTCCTGAATTCCATTCTCTAATTAAAATCCGTTGCGCAAAATACAAAAATGCGAACCGGATCCACAACTCGGCAATAAATTTCTCTATGAAGCCGCCCTTCGACGTTATATGTTTATTTCATTAGAATAACACTCATGCAAACAAATGGATCCACAACTCACCAATAAATTCCTCTCTGAAACCGTCCTTCGACGGTTATATGTTTATTTCATTTGAATAATAATCATGCAAAACCGAAATATATTCCTGAATTCCGTTCTCTAATTAAAATCCGTTGCGCAAAATACAACAATGTGAAACGGATCCCCAAATCAAAATGCGAAATGGATCCACAACTCACTAATAAATTCCTCTATAACACTCATGCAAAACCAAAATCCATTCCTGAATTCCGATCTCTAATTAAAATCCGTTGCGCAAAATACAAAAATGCGAAACGGATCCACATCTCACAAATAAATTCCTCTATGAAGCCGCCCTTTGACGGTTATGTTTAATGTAGCAGGATAACACTTATGCAAACCCAAAATCCATTCCTGAATTCCGTTCTCTAATTAAAATCTGTTGCGCAATATACAGAAAAATGCAAAACGGATCCCCAAATCACCAATAAATTCCTCTATGAAGCCGCCCTTTGACGGTTATGTTAAATGTAGTAGAATAACACTCATGCCAATCCAAAATCCACTCAAGAATTCCCTTCTCTAATTACAATGTGGTGCGCAAAGTACAAAAATGCGAAACGGATCCACAACTCACCAATAAATTCCTCTATGAAACCGCCCTTCGACGTTATATGTTTATTTCATTAGAATAACACTCATGCAAATCGAAAATACATTCCTGAATTCCATTCTCTAATTAAAATCCGTTGCGCAAAATACAAAAATGCGAACAGGATCCACAACTCGCCAATAAATTCCTCTATGAAGCCGCCCTTCGACGTTATATGTTTATTTCATTAGAATAACACTCGTGCAAAACAAATGGATCCACAACTCACCAATAAATTCCTCTCTGAAACCGTCCTTCGACGGTTATATGTTTATTTCATTTGAATAATAATCATGCAAAACCGAAATCTATTCCTGAATTCCGTTCTCTAATTAAAATTCGTTGCGCAAAATACAAAAATGTGAAACGGATCCCCAAATCAAAATGCGAAATGGATCCACAACTCACTAATAAATTCCTCTATAACACTCATGCAAGACCAAAATCCATTCCTGAATTCCGATCTCTAATTAAAATCCGTTGCGCAAAATACAAAAATGTGAAACGGATCCACATCTCACAAATAAATTCCTCTATGAAGCCGCCCTTTGACGGTTATGTTTAATGTAGCAGGATAACACTTATGCAAAACCAAAATCCATTCCTGAATTCCGTTCTCTAATTAAAATCTGTTGCGCAATATACAGAAAAATGCAAAACGGATCCCCAAATCACCAATAAATTCCTCTATGAAGCCGCCCTTTGACGGTTATGTTAAATGTAGTAGAATAACACTCATGCCAATCCAAAATCCACTCAATAATTCCATTCTCTAATTAAAATCCGTTGCGCAAAATACAAAAATGCGAACAGGATCCACAACTCGCCATTAAATTCCTCTATGAAGCCGCCCTTCGACGTTATATGTTTATTTCATTAGAATAACACTCGTGCAAAACAAATGGATCCACAACTCACCAATAAATTCCTCTCTGAAACCGTCCTTCGACGGTTATGTTTATTTCATTTGAATAATAATCATGCAAAACCGAAATCTATTCCTGAATTCCGTTCTCTAATTAAAATCCGTTGCGCAAAATACAAAAATGTGAAACGGATCCCCAAATCAAAATGCGAAATGGATCCACAACTCACTAATAAATTCCTCTATAACACTCATGCAAAACCAAAATCCATTCCTGAATTCCGATCTCTAATTAAAATCCGTTGCGCAAAATACAAAAAAGCGAAACGGATCCACATCTCACAAATAAATTCCTCTATGAAGCCGCCCTTTGACGGTTATGTTTAATGTAGCAGGATAACACTTATGCAAAACCATAATCCATTCCTGAATTCCGTTCTCTAATTAAAATCTGTTGCGCAATATACAGAAAAATGCAAAACGGATCCCCAAATCACCAATAAATTCCTCTATGAAGCCGCCCTTTGACGGTTATTTTAAATGTAGTAGAATAACACTCATGCCAATCCAAAATCCACTCAAGAATTCCCTTCTCTAATTACAATCTGTTGCGCAAAGTACAAAAATGCGAAACGGATCCACAACTCACCAATAAATTCCTCTATGAAACCGCCCTTCGACGTTATATGTTTATTTCATTAGAATAACACTCATGCAAATCGAAAATACATTCCTGAATTCCATTCTCTAATTAAAATCCGTTGCGCAAAATACAAAAATGCGAACCGGATCCACAACTCGCCAATATATTCCTCTATGAAGCCGCCCTTCGACGTTATATGTTTATTTCATTAGAATAACACTCATGCAAAACAAATGGATCCACAACTCACCAATAAATTCCTCTCTGAAACCGTCCTTCGACGGATATATGTTTATTTCATTTGAATAATAATCATGCAAAACCGAAATCTATTCCTGAATTCCGTTCTCTAATTAAAACCCGTTGCGCAAAATACAAAAATGTGAAACGGATCCCCAAATCAAAATGCGAAATGGATCCACAACTCACTAATACATTCCTCTATAACACTCATGCAAAACCAAAATCCATTCCTGAATTCCGATCTCTAATTAAAATCCGTTGCGCAAAATACAAAAATGCGAAACGGATCCACATCTCACAAATAAATTCCTCTATGAAGCCGCCCTTTGACGGTTATGTTTAATGTAGCAGGATAACACTTATGCAAAACCAAAATCCATTCCTGAATTCCGTTCTCTAATTAAAATCTGTTACGCAATATACAGAAAAATGCAAAACGGATCCCCAAATCACCAATAAATTCCTCTATGAAGCCGCCCTTTGACGGTTATGTTAAATGTAGTAGAATAACACTCATGCCAATCCAAAATCCACTCAAGAATTCCCTTCTCTAATTACAATCTGTTGCGCAAAGTACAAAAATGCGAAACGGATCCACAACTCACCAATAAATTCCTCTATGAAACCGCACTTCGACGTTATATGTTTATTTCATTAGAATAACACTCATGCAAATCGAAAATACATTCCTGAATTCCATTCTCTAATTAAAATCCGTTGCGCAAAATACAAAAATGCGAACCGGATCCACAACTCGGCAATACATTTCTCTATGAAGCCGCCCTTCGACGTTATATGTTTATTTCATTAGAATAACACTCATGCAAACAAATGGATCCACAACTCACCAATAAATTCCTCTCTGAAACCGTCCTTCGACGGTTATATGTTTATTTCATTTGAATAATAATCATGCAAAACCGAAATATATTCCTGAATTCCGTTCTCTAATTAAAATCCGTTGCGCAAAATACAACAATGTGAAACGGATCCCCAAATCAAAATGCGAAATGGATCCACAACTCACTAATAAATTCCTCTATAACACTCATGCAAAACCAAAATCCATTCCTGAATTCCGATCTCTAATTAAAATCCGTTGCGCAAAATACAAAAATGCGAAACGGATCCACATCTCTCAAATAAATTCCTCTATGAAGCCGCCCTTTGACGGTTATGTTTAATGTAGCAGGATAACACTTATGCAAACCCAAAATCCATTCCTGAATTCCGTTATCTAATTAAAATCTGTTGCGCAATATACAGAAAAATGCAAAACGGATCCCCAAATCACCAATAAATTCCTCTATGAAGCCGCCCTTTGACGGTTATGTTAAATGTAGTAGAATAACACTCATGCCAATCCAAAATCCACTCAAGAATTCCCTTCTCTAATTACAATGTGTTGCGCAAAGTACAAAAAGGCGAAACGGATCCACAACTCACCAATAAATTCCTCTATGAAACCGCCCTTCGACGTTATATGTTTATTTCATTAGAATAACACTCATGCAAATCGAAAATACATTCCTGAATTCCATTCTCTAATTAAAATCCGTTGCGCAAAATACAAAAATGCGAACAGGATCCACAACTCGCCAATAAATTCCTCTATGAAGCCGCCCTTCGACGTTATATGTTTATTTCATTAGAATAACACTCGTGCAAAACAAATGGATCCACAACTCACCAATAAATTCCTCTCTGAAACCGTCCTTCGACGGTTATATGTTTATTTCATTTGAATAATAATCATGCAAAACCGAAATCTATTCCTGAATTCCGTTCTCTAATTAAAATTCGTTGCGCAAAATACAAAAATGTGAAACGGATCCCCAAATCAAAATGCGAAATGGATCCACAACTCACTAATAAATTCCTCTATAACACTCATGCAAAACCAAAATCCATTCCTGAATTCCGATCTCTAATTAAAATCCGTTGCGCAAAATACAAAAATGTGAAACGGATCCACATCTCACAAATAAATTCCTCTATGAAGCCGCCCTTTGACGGTTATGTTTAATGTAGCAGGATAACACTTATGCAAAAACAAAATCCATTCCTGAATTCCGTTCTCTAATTAAAATCTGTTGCGCAATATACAGAAAAATGCAAAACGGATCCCCAAATCACCAATAAATTCCTCTATGAAGCCGCCCTTTGACGGTTATGTTAAATGTAGTAGAATAACACTCATGCCAATCCAAAATCCACTCAAGAATTCCCTTCTCTAATTACAATGTGTTGCGCAAAGTACAAAAAGAAGAAACGGATCCACAACTCACCAATAAATTCCTCTATGAAACCGCCCTTCGACGTTATATGTTTATTTCATTAGAATAACACTCATGCAAATCGAAAATACATTCCTGAATTCCATTCTCTAATTAAAATCCGTTGCGCAAAATACAAAAATGCGAACAGGATCCACAACTCGCCAATAAATTCCTCTATGAAGCCGCCCTTCGACGTTATATGTTTATTTCATTAGAATAACACTCGTGCAAAACAAATGGATCCACAACTCACCAATAAATTCCTCTCTGAAACCGTCCTTCGACGGTTATATGTTTATTTCATTTGAATAATAATCATGCAAAACCGAAATCTATTCCTGAATTCCGTTCTCTAATTAAAATTCGTTGCGCAAAATACAAAAATGTGAAACGGATCCCCAAATCAAAATGCGAAATGGATCCACAACTCACTAATAAATTCCTCTATAACACTCATGCAAAACCAAAATCCATTCCTGAATTCCGATCTCTAATTAAAATCCGTTGCGCAAAATACAAAAATGTGAAACGGATCCACATCTCACAAATAAATTCCTCTATGAAGCCGCCCTTTGACGGTTATGTTTAATGTAGCAGGATAACACTTATGCAAAACCAAAATCCATTCCTGAATTCCGTTCTCTAATTAAAATCTGTTGCGCAATATACAGAAAAATGCAAAACGGATCCCCAAATCACCAATAAATTCCTCTATGAAGCCTCCCTTTGACGGTTATGTTAAATGTAGTAGAATAACACTCATGCCAATCCAAAATCCACTCAAGAATTCCCTTCTCTAATTACAATCTGTTGCGCAAAGTACAAAAATGCGAAACGGATCCACAACTCAACAATAAATTCCTCTATGAAACCGCCCTTCGACGTTATATGTTTATTTCATTAGAATAACACTCATGCAAATCGAAAATACATTCCTGAATTCCATTCTCTAATTAAAATCCGTTGCGCAAAATACAAAAATGCGAACCGGATCCACAACTCGCCAATAAATTCCTCTATGAAACCGCCCTTCGACGTTATATGTTTATTTCATTAGAATAACACTCATGCAAAACAAATGGATCCACAACTCACCAATAAATTCCTCTCTGAAACCGTCCTTCGACGGTTATATGTTTATTTCATTTGAATAATAATCATGCAAAACCGAAATCTATTCCTGAATTCCGTTCTCTAATTAAAATCCGTTGCGCAAAATACAAAAATGTGAAACGGATCCCTAAATCAAAATGCGAAATGGATCCACAACTCACTAATAAATTCCTCTATAACACTCATGCAAAACCAAAATCCATTCCTGAATTCTGATCTCTAATTAAAATCCGTTGCGCAAAATACAAAAATGCGAAACGGATCCAGATCTCACAAATAAATTCCTCTATGAAGCCGCCCTTTGACGGTTATGTTTAATGTAGCAGGATAACACTTATGCAAAACCAAAATCCATTCCTGAATTCCGTTCTCTAATTAAAATCTGTTGCGCAATATACAGAAAAATGCAAAACGGATCCCCAAATCACCAATAAATTCCTCTATGAAGCCGCCTTTTGACGGTTATGTTAAATGTAGTAGAATAACACTCATGCCAATCCAAAATCCACTCAAGAATTCCCTTCTCTAATTACAATGTGTTGCGCAAAGTACAAAAAGGCGAAACGGATCCACAACTCACCAATAAATTCCTCTATGAAACCGCCCTTCGACGTTATATGTTTATTTCATTAGAATAACACTCATGCAAATCGAAAATACATTCCTGAATTCCATTCTCTAATTAAAATCCGTTGCGCAAAATACAAAAATGCGAACCGGATCCACAACTCGCCAATAAATTCCTCTATGAAGCCGCCCTTTGACGGTTATGTTTAATGTAGCAGGATAACACTTATGCAAAACCAAAATCCATTCCTGAATTCCGATCTCTAATTAAAATCCGTTGCGCAAAATACAAAAATGCGAAACGGATCCACATCTCACAAATAAATTCCTCTATGAAGCCGCCCTTTGACGGTTATGTTTAATGTAGCAGGATAACACTTATGCAAAACCAAAATCCATTCCTGAAGTCCGTTCTCTAATTAAAATCTGTTGCGCAATATACAGAAAAATGCAAAACGGATCCCCAAATCACCAATAAATTCCTCTATAAGCCGCCCTTTGACGGTTATGTTAAATGTAGTAGAATAACACTCATGCCAATCCAAAATCCACTCAAGAATTCCCTTCTCTAATTACAATCTGTTGCGCAAATTACAAAAATGCGAAACGGATCCACAACTCACCAATAAATTCCTCTATGAAACCGCCCTTCGACGTTATATGTTTATTTCATTAGAATAACACTCATGCAAATCGAAAATACATTCCTGAATTCCATTCTCTAATTAAAATCCGTTGCGCAAAATACAAAAATGCGAACCGGATCCACAACTCGCCAATAAATTCCTCTATGAAGCCGCCCTTCGACGTTATATGTTTATTTCATTAGAATAACACTCATGCAAAACAAATGGATCCACAACTCACCAATAAATTCCTCTCTGAAACCGTCCTTCGACGGTTATATGTTTATTTCATTTGAATAATAATCATGCAAAACCGAAATCTATTCCTGAATTCCGTTCTCTAATTAAAATCCGTTGCGCAAAATACAAAAATGTGAAACGGATCCCTAAATCAAAATGCGAAATGGATCCACAACTCACTAATAAATTCCTCTATAACACTCATGCAAAACCAAAATCCATTCCTGAATTCTGATCTCTAATTAAAATCCGTTGCGCAAAATACAAAAATGCGAAACGGATCCAGATCTCACAAATAAATTCCTCTATGAAGCCGCCCTTTGACGGTTATGTTTAATGTAGCAGGATAACACTTATGCAAAACCAAAATCCATTCCTGAATTCCGTTCTCTAATTAAAATCTGTTGCGCAATATACAGAAAAATGCAAAACGGATCCCCAAATCACCAATAAATTCCTCTATGAAGCCGCCCTTTGACGGTTATGTTAAATGTAGTAGAATAACACTCATGCCAATCCAAAATCCACTCAAGAATTCCCTTCTCTAATTACAATGTGTTGCGCAAAGTACAAAAAGGCGAAACGGATCCACAACTCACCAATAAATTCCTCTATGAAACCGCCCTTCGACGTTATATGTTTATTTCATTAGAATAACACTCATGCAAATCGAAAATACATTCCTGAATTCCATTCTCTAATTAAAATCCGTTGCGCAAAATACAAAAATGCGAACCGGATCCACAACTCGCCAATAAATTCCTCTATGAAACCGCCCTTCGACATTATATGTTTATTTCATTAGAATAACACTCATGCAAAACAAATGGATCCACAACTCACCAATAAATTCCTCTCTGAAACCGTCCTTCGACGGTTATATGTTTATTTCATTTGAATAATAATCATGCAAAACCGAAATCTATTCCTGAATTCCGTTCTCTAATTAAAATCCGTTGCGCAAAATACAAAAATGTGAAACGGATCCCCAAATCAAAATGCGAAATGGATCCACAACTCACTAATAAATTCCTCTATAACACTCATGCAAAACCAAAATACATTCCTGAATTCCGATCTCTAATTAAAATCCGTTGCGCAAAATACAAAAATGCGAAACGGACCCACATCTCACAAATAAATTCCTCTATGAAGCCGCCCTTTGACGGTTATGTTTAATGTAGCAGGATAACGCTTATGCAAAACCAAAATCCATTCCTGAATTCCGTTCTCTAATTAAAATCTGTTGCGCAATATACAGAAAAATGCAAAACGGATCCCCAAATCACCAATAAATTCCTCTATGAAGCCGCCCTTTGACGGTTATGTTAAATGTAGTAGAATAACACTCATGCCAATCCAAAATCCACTCAAGAATTCCCTTCTCTAATTACAATCTGTTGCGCAAAGTACAAAAATGCGAAACGGATCCACAACTCAACAATAAATTCCTCTATGAAACCGCCCTTCGACGTTATATGTTTATTTCATTAGAATAACACTCATGCAAATCGAAAATACATTCCTGAATTCCATTCTCTAATTAAAATCCGTTGCGCAAAATACAAAAATGCGAACCGGATCCACAACTCGCCAATAAATTCCTCTATGAAGCCGCCCTTCGACGTTATATGTTTATTTCATTAGAATAACACTCATGCAAAACAAATGGATCCACAACTCACCAATAAATTCCTCTCTGAAACCGTCCTTCGACGGTTATATGTTTATTTCATTTGAATAATAATCATGCAAAACCGAAGTCTATTCCTGAATTCCGTTCTCTAATTAAAATCCGTTGCGCAAAATACAAAAATGTGAAACGGATCCCCAAATCAAAATGCGAAATGGATCCACAACTCACTAATAAATTTCTCTATAACACTCATGCAAAACCAAAATCCATCCCTGAATTCCGATCTCTAATTAAAATCCGTTGCGCAAAATACAAAAATGCGAAACGGATCCACATCTTACAAATAAATTCCTCTATGAAGCCGCCCTTTGACGGTTATGTTAAATGTAGTAGAATAACACTCATGCCAATCCAAAATCCACTCAAGAATTCCCTTCTCTATTTACAATCTGTTGCGCAAAGTACAAAAATGCGAAACGGATCCACAACTCACCAATAAATTCCTCTATGAAACCGCTCTTCGACGTTATATGTTTATTTCATTAGAATAACACTCATACAAATCGAAAATACATTCCTGAATTCCGTTCTCTAATTAAAATCCGTTGCGCAAAATACAAAATTGTGAAACGGATCCCTAAATCAAAATGCGAAATGGATCCACAACTCACTTATAAATTCCTCTATAACACTCATGCAAAACCAAAATCCATTCCTGAATTCCGATCTCTAATTAAAATCCGTTGCGCAAAATACAAAAATGCGAAACGGATCCACATCTCACAAATAAATTCCTCTATGAAGCCGCCCTTTGACGGTTATGTTTAATGTAGCAGGATAACACTTATGCAAAACCAAAATCCATTCCTGAATTCCGTTCTCTAATTAAAATCTGTTGCGCAATATACAGAAAAATGCAAAACGGATCCCCAAATCACCAATAAATTCCTCTATGAAGCCGCCCTTTGACGGTTATGTTAAATGTAGTAGAATAACACTCATGCCAATCCAAAATCCACTCAAGAATTCCCTTCTCTAATTACAATCTGTTGCGCAAAGTACAAAAATGCGAAACGGATCCACAACTCACCAACAAATTCCTCTATGAAACCGCCCTTCGACGTTATATGTTTATTTCATTAGAATAACACTCATGCAAATCGAAAATACATTCCTGAATTCCATTCTCTAATTAAAATCCGTTGCGCAAAATACAAAAATGCGAACCGGATCCACAACTCACCAATAAATTCCTCTCTGAAACCGTTCTTCGACGGTTATATGTTTATTTCATTTGAATAATAATCATGCAAAACCGAAATCTATTCCTGAATTCCGTTCTCTAATTAAAATCCGTTGCGCAAAATACAAAAATGTGAAACGGATCCCCAAATCAAAATGCGAAATGGATCCACAACTCACTAATAAATTCCTCTATAACACTCATGCAAAACCAAAATCCATTCCTGAATTCCGATCTCTAATTAAAATCCGTTGCGCAAAATACAAAAATGCGAAACGGATCCACATCTCACAAATAAATTCCTCTATGAAGCCGCCCTTTGACGGTTATGTTAAATGTAGTAGAATAACACTCATGCCAATCCAAAATCCACTCAAGAATTCCCATCTCTAATTACAATCTGTTGCGCAAAGTACAAAAATGCGAAACGGATCCACAACTCACCAATAAATTCCTCTATGAAACCGCCCTTCGACGTTATATGTTTATTTCATTAGAATAACACTCATGCAAATCGAAAATACATTCCTGAATTCCATTCTCTAATTAAAATCCGTTGCGCAAAATACAAAAATGCGAACCGGATCCACAACTCGCCAATAAATTCCTCTATGAAGCCGCCCTTCGACGTTATATGTTTATTTCATTAGAATAACACTCATGCAAAACAATGGATCCACAACTCACCAATAAATTCCTCTCTGAAACCGTCCTTCGACGGTTATATGTTTATTTCATTTGAATAATAATCATGCAAAACCGAAATCTATTCCTGAATTCCGTTCTCTAATTAAAATCCGTTGCGCAAAATACAAAAATGTGAAACGGATCCCTAAATCAAAATGCGAAATGGATCCACAACTCACTAATAAATTCCTCTATAACACTCATGCAAAACCAAAATCCATTCCTGAATTCTGATCTCAAAACACATGGAATCTATGCATTATTAACTAGTTTGTCACAAGAAAAAAGAGAAACTATGCTTACCTGCAAACCATGCAAATAGCCAGGACGGTGAAACCGCTGAAGGGTGAGGTGGGTGGGAAAAATTTAATTTATGTTCAGGAAGAGAACATGAACCTCTCCGAATGCAGACCAAGGAGGTTATGAATCAGAAAGGAGAACTGAGTGCCGCTCGCAAAGCACGCAGGGAGGGACGCACACAAAAGGAATGGCCGTCTATTGTTACTGTGGAATCAGGCGAGGAAATCCCGCGAAATAGGAAACTCAAGTTAACCGAGGGACTTCAGTGCCGTGAGCAAAAGCGATTTATTCAGATTTCAGCTGATTAAATCGTCATTCTCTAATTAAAATCCGTTGCGCAAAATACAAAAATGCGAACCGGATCCACAACTCGCCAATAAATTCCTGTATTAAGCCGCCCTTCGACGTTATATGTTTATTTCATTAGAATAACACTCATGCAAAACAAATGGATCCACAACTCACCAATAAATTCCTCTCTGAAACCGTCCTTCGACGGTTATATGTTTATTTCATTTGAATAATAATCATGCAAAACCGAAATCTATTCCTGAATTCCGTTCTCTAATTAAAATCCGTTGCGCAAAATACAAAAATGTGAAACGGATCCCCAAATCAAAATGTGAAACGGATCCCCAAATCAAAATGCGAAATGGATCCACAACTCACTAATAAATTCCTCTATAACACTCATGCAAAACCAAAATCCATTCCTGAATTCCAATCTCTAATTAAAATCCGTTGCGCAAAATACAAAAATGCGAAACGGATCCACATCTCACAAATAAATTCCTCTATGAAGCCGCCCTTTGACGGTTATGTTTAATGTAGCAGGATAACACTTATGCAAAACCAAAATCCATTCCTGAATTCCGTTCTCTAATTAAAATCTGTTGCGCAATATACAGAAAAATGCAAAACGGAT
Organism: Ophiura sarsii; assembly: GCA_035610835.1. Lineage (NCBI taxonomy): Eukaryota > Metazoa > Echinodermata > Ophiuroidea > Amphilepidida > Ophiuridae > Ophiura > Ophiura sarsii. The sequence goes on along the minus strand of CM069448.1, from coordinate 78,702,790 downwards.
CCCCAAATCACCAATAAATTCCTCTATGAAGCCGCCCTTTGACGGTTATGTTAAATGTAGTAGAATAACACTCATGCCAATCCAAAATCCACTCAAGAATTCCCTTCTCTAATTACAATCTGTTGCGCAAAGTACAAAAATGCGAAACGGATCCACAACTCACCAATAAATTCCTCTCTGAAACCGTCCTTCGACGGTTATATGTTTATTTCATTTGAATAATAATCATGCAAAACCGAAATCTATTCCTGAATTCCGTTCTCTAATTAAAATCCGTTGCGCAAAATACAAAAATGTGAAACGGATCCCTAAATCAAAATGCGAAATGGATCCACAACTCACTCATAAATTCCTCTATAACACTCATGCAAAACCAAAATCCATTCCTGAATTCTGATCTCTAATTAAAATCCGTTGCGCAAAATACAAAAATGCGAAACGGATCCACATCTCACAAATAAATTCCTCTATGAAGCCGCCCTTTGACGGTTATGTTTAATGTAGCAGGATAACACTTATGCAAAACCAAAATCCATTCCTGAATTCCGTTCTCTAATTAAAATCTGTTGCGCAATATACAGACAAATGCAAAACGGATCCCCAAATCACCAATAAATTCCTCTATGAAGCCGCCCTTTGACGGTTATGTTAAATGTAGTAGAATAACACTCATGCCAATCCAAAATCCACTCAAGAATTCCCTTCTCTAATTACAATCTGTTGCGCAAAGTACAAAAATGCGAAACGGGTCCACAACTCACCAATAAATTCCTCTATGAAACCGCCCTTCGACGTTATATGTTTATTTCATTAGAATAACACTCATGCAAATCGAAAATACATTCCTGAATTCCATTCTCTAATTAAAATCCGTTGCGCAAATTACAAAAATGCGAACCGGATCCACAACTCGCCAATAAATTCCTCTATGAAGCCGCCCTTCGACGTTATATGTTAATTTCATTAGAATAACACTCATGCAAAACAAATGGATCCACAACTTACCAATAAATTCCTCTCTGAAACCATCCTTCGACGGTTATATGTTTATTTCATTTGAATAATAATCATGCAAAACCGAAATCTATTCCTGAATTCCGTTCTCTAATTAAAATCCGTTGCGCAAAATACAAAAATGTGAAACGGATCCCTAAATAAAAATGCGAAATGGATCCACAACTCACTAAGAAATTCCTCTATAACACTCATGCAAAACCAAAATCCATTCGTGAATTCCGATCTCTAATTAAAATCCGTTGCGCAAAATACAAAAATGCGAAACGGATCCACATCTCACAAATAAATTCCTCTATGAAGCCACCCTTTGACGGTTATGTTTAATGTAGCAGGATAACACTTATGCAAAACCAAAATCCATTCCTGAATTCCGTTCTCTAATTAAAATCTTTTGCGCAATATACAGAAAAATGCAAAACGGATCCCCAAATCACCAATAAATTCCTCTATGAAGCCGCCCTTTGACGGTTATGTTAAATGTAGTAGAATAACACTCATGCCAATCCAAAATCCACTCAAGAATTCCCTTCTCTAATTACAATCTGTTGCGCAAAGTACAAAAATGCGAAACGGATCCACAACTCACCAATAAATTCCTCTATGAAACCGCCCTTTGACGTTATATGTTTATTTCATTAGAATAACACTCATGCAAATCAAAAATACATTTCTGAATTCCATTCTCTAATTAAAATCCGTTGCGCAAAATACAAAAATGCGAACCGGATCCACAACTCGCCAATAAATTCCTGTATGAAGCCGCCCTTCGACGTTATATGTTTATTTCATTAGAATAACACTCAAGCAAATCAAAAATACATTCCTGAATTCCATTCTCTAATTAAAATCCGTTGCGCAAAATACAAAAATGCGAACCGGATCCACAATTCGCCAATAAATTCCTGTATTAAGCCGCCCTTCGACGTTATATGTTTATTTCATTAGAATAACACTCATGCAAAACAAATGGATCCACAACTCACCAATAAATTCCTCTCTGAAACCGTCCTTCGACGGTTATATGTTTATTTCATTTGAATAATAATCATGCAAAACCGAAATCTATTCCTGAATTCCGTTCTCTAATTAAAATCCGTTGCGCAAAATACAAAAATGTGAAACGGATCCCTAAATCAAAATGCGAAATGGATCCACAACTCACTAATAAATTCCTCTATAACACTCATGCAAAACCAAAATCCATTCCTGAATTCTGATCTCTAATTAAAATCCGTTGCGCAAAATACAAAAATGCGAAACGGATCCACATCTCACAAATAAATTCCTCTATGAAGCCGCCCTTTAACGGTTATGTTTAATGTAGCAGGATAACACTTATGCAAAACCAAAATCCATTCCTGAATTCCGTTCTCTAATTAAAATCTGTTGCGCAATATACAGAAAAATGCAAAACGGATCCCCAAATCACCAATAAATTCCTCTATGAAGCCGCCCTTTGACGGTTATGTTAAATGTAGTAGAATAACACTCATGCCAATCCAAAATCCACTCAAGAATTCCCTTCTCTAATTACAATCCGTTGCGCAAAGTACAAAAATGCGAAACGGATCCACAACTCACCAATAAATTCCTCTATGAAACCGCCCTTCGACGTTATATGTTTATTTCATTAGAATAACACTCATGCAAATCGAAAATACATTCCTGAATTCCATTCTCTAATTAAAATCCGTTGCGCAAAAGACAAAAATGCGAACCGGATCCACAACTCGCCAATAAATTCCTCTATGAAGCCGCCCTTCGACGTTATATGTTTATTTCATTAGAATAACACTCATGCAAATCAAAAATACATTCCTGAATTCCATTCTCTAATTAAAATCCGTTGCGCAAAATACAAAAATGCGAACCGGATCCACAACTCGCCAATAAATTCCTGTATTAAGCCGCCCTTCGACGTTATATGTTTATTTCATTAGAATAACACTCATGCAAAACAAATGGATCCACAACTCACCAATAAATTCCTCTCTGAAACCGTCCTTCGACGGTTATATGTTTATTTCATTTGAATAATAATCATGCAAAACCGAAATCTATTCCTGAATTCCGTTCTCTAATTAAAATCCGTTGCGCAAAATACAAAAATGTGAAACGGATCCCCAAATCAAAATGTGAAACGGATCCCCAAATCAAAATGCGAAATGGATCCACAACTCACTAATAAATTCCTCTATAACACTCATGCAAAACCAAAATCCATTCCTGAATTCCAATCTCTAATTAAAATCCGTTGCGCAAAATACAAAAATGCGAAACGGATCCACATCTCACAAATAAATTCCTCTATGAAGCCGCCCTTTGACGGTTATGTTTAATGTAGCAGGATAACACTTATGCAAAACCAAAATCCATTCCTGAATTCCGTTCTCTAATTAAAATCTGTTGCGCAATATACAGAAAAATGCAAAACGGATCCCCAAATCACCAATAAATTCCTCTATGAAGCCGCCCTTTGACGGTTATGTTAAATGTAGTAGAATAACACTCATGCCAATCCAAAATCCACTCAAGAATTCCCTTCTCTAATTACAATCTGTTGCGCAAAGTACAAAAATGCGAAACGGATCCACAACTCACCAATAAATTCCTCTCTGAAACCGTCCTTCGACGGTTATATGTTTATTTCATTTGAATAATAATCATGCAAAACCGAAATCTATTCCTGAATTCCGTTCTCTAATTAAAATCCGTTGCGCAAAATACAAAAATGTGAAACGGATCCCTAAATCAAAATGCGAAATGGATCCACAACTCACTAATAAATTCCTCTATAACACTCATGCAAAACCAAAATCCATTCCTGAATTCTGATCTCTAATTAAAATCCGTTGCGCAAAATACAAAAATGCGAAACGGATCCACATCTCACAAATAAATTCCTCTATGAAGCCGCCCTTTGACGGTTATGTTTAATGTAGCAGGATAACACTTATGCAAAACCAAAATCCATTCCTGAATTCCGTTCTCTAATTAAAATCTGTTGCGCAATATACAGAAAAATGCAAAACGGATCCCCAAATCACCAATAAATTCCTCTATGAAGCCGCCCTTTGACGGTTATGTTAAATGTAGTAGAATAACACTCATGCCAATCCAAAATCCACTCAAGAATTCCCTTCTCTAATTACAATCTGTTGCGCAAAGTACAAAAATGCGAAACGGATCCACAACTCACCAATAAATTCCTCTATGAAACCGCCCTTCGACGTTATATGTTTATTTCATTAGAATAACACTCATGCAAAACAAATGGAATCATAACTCACCAATAAATTCCTCTCTGAAACCGTCCTTCGACGGTTATATGTTTATTTCATTTGAATAATAATCATGCAAAACCGAAATCTATTCCTGAATTCCGTTCTCTAATTAAAATCCGTTGCGCAAAATACAAAAATGTGAAACGGATCCCCAAATCAAAATGCGAAATGGATCCACAACTCACTAATAAATTCCTCTATAACACTCATGCAAAACCAAAATCCATTCCTGAATTCCGATCTCTAATTAAAATCCGTTGCGCAAAATACAAAAATGCGAAACGGATCCACATCTCACAAATAAATTCCTCTATGAAGCCGCCCTTTGACGGTTATGTTTAATGTAGCAGGATAACACTTATGCAAAACCAAAATCCATTCCTGAATTCCGTTCTCTAATTAAAATCTGTTGCGCAATATACAGAAAAATGCAAAACGGATCCCCAAATCACCAATAAATTCCTCTATGAAGCCGCCCTTTGACGGTTATGTTAAATGTAGTAGAATAACACTCATGCCAATCCAAAATCCACTCAAGAATTCTCTTCTCTAATTACAATCTGTTGCGCAAAGTACAAAAATGCGAAACGGATCCACAACTCACCAATAAATTCCTCTATGAAACCGCCCTTTGACGTTATATGTTTATTTCATTAGAATAACACTCATGCAAATCGAAAATACATTCCTGAATTCCATTCTCTAATTAAAATCCGTTGCGCAAAATACAAAATGCGAACCGGATCCACAACTCGCCAATAAATTCCTCTATGAAGCCGCCCTTCGACGTTATATGTTTATTTCATTAGAATAACACTCATGCAAAACAAATGGATCCACAACTCACCAATAAATTCCTCTCTGAAACCGTCCTTCGACGGTTGTATGTTTATTTCATTTGAATAATAATCATGCAAAACCGAAATCTATTCCCGAATTCCGTTCTCTAATTAAAATCCGTTGCGCAAAATACCAAAATGTGAAACGGATCCCCAAATCAAAATGCGAAATGGATCCACAACTCACTAATAAACTCCTCTATAACACTCATGCAAAACCAAAATCCATTCCTGAATTCCGATCTCTAATTAAAATCCGTTGCGCAAAATACAAAAATGCGAAACGGATCCACATCTCACAAATAAATTCCTCTATGAAGCCGCCCTTTGACGGTTATGTTTAATGTAGCAGGATAACACTTATGCAAAACCAAAATCCATTCCTTTATTCCGTTCTCTAATTAAAATCTGTTGCACAATATACAGAAAAATGCAAAACGGACCCCCAAATCACCAATAAATTCCTCTATGAAGCCGCCCTTTGACGGTTATGTTAAATGTAGTAGAATAACACTCATGCCAATCCAAAATCCACTCAAGAATTCCCTTCTCTAATTACAATCTGTTGCGCAAAGTACAAAAAAGCGAAACGGATCCACAACTCACCAATAAATTCCTCTATGAAACCGCCCTTCGACGTTATATGTTTATTTCATTAGAATAACACTCATGCAAATCGAAAATACATTCCTGAATTCCATTCTCTAATTAAAATCCGTTGCGCAAAATACAAAAATGCGAACCGGATCCACAACTCGCCAATAAATTCCTCTATGAAGCCGCCCTTCGACGTTATATGTTTATTTCATTAGAATAACACTCATGCAAAACAAATGGATCCACAACTCACCAATAAATTCCTCTCTGAAACCGTCCTTCGACGGTTATATGTTTATTTTATTTGAATAATAATCATGCAAAACCGAAATCTATTCCTGAATTCCGTTCTCTAATTAAAATCCGTTGCGCAAAATACAAAAATGTGAAACGGATCCCCAAATCAAAATGCGAAATGGATCCACGACTCACTAATAAATTCCTCTATAACACTCATGCAAAACAAATGGATCCACAACTCACCAATAAATTCCTCTCTGAAACCGTCCTTCGACGGTTATATGTTTATTTTATTTGAATAATAATCATGCAAAACCGAAATCTATTCCTGAATTCCGTTCCCTAATTAAAATCCGTTGCGCAAAATACAAAAATGTGAAACGGATCCCCAAATCAAAATGCGAAATGGATCCACAACTCACTAATAAATTCCTCTATAACACTCATGCAAAACCAAAATCCATTCCTGAATTCCGATCTCTAATTAAAATCCGTTGCGCAAAATACAAAAATGCGAAACGGATCCACATCTCACAAATAAATTCCTCTATGAAGCCGCCCTTTGACGGTTATGTTTAATGTAGCAGGATAACACTTATGCAAAACCAAAATCCATTCCTGAATTCCGTTCTCTAATTAAAATCTGTTGCGCAATATACAGAAAAATGCAAAACGGATCCCCAAATCACCAATAAATTCCTCTATGAAGCCCGCCCTTTGACGGTTATGTTAAATGTAGTAGAATAACACTCATGCCAATCCAAAATCCACTCAAGAATTCCCTTCTCTAATTACAATCTGTTGCGCAAAGTACAAAAATGCGAAACGGATCCACAACTCACTAATAAATTCCTCTATGAAACCGCCCTTCGACGTTATATGTTTATTTCATTAGAATAACACTCATGCAAATCGAAAATACATTCCTGAATTCCATTCTCTAATTAAAATCCGTTGCGCAAAATACAAAAATGCGAACCGGATCCACAACTCGCCAATAAATTCCTCTATGAAGCCGCCCTTCGACGTTATATGTTTATTTCATTAGAATAACACTCATGCAAAACAAATGGATCCACAACTCACCAATAAATTCCTCTCTGAAACCGTCCTTCGACGGTTATATGTTTATTTCATTTGAATAATAATCATGCAAAACCGAAATCTATTCCTGAATTCTGTTCTCTAATTAAAATCCGTTGCGCAAAATACAAAAATGTGAAACGGATCCCCAAATCAAAATGCGAAATGGATCCACAACTCACTAATAAATTCCTCTATAACACTCATGCAAACCAAAATCCATTCCTGAATTCCGATCTCTAATTAAAATCCGTTGCGCAAAATACAAAAATGCGAAACGGATCCACATCTCACAAATAAATTCCTCTATGAAGCCGCCCTTTGACGGTTATGTTTAATGTAGCAGGATAACACTTATGCAAAACCAAAATCCATTCCTGAAGTCCGTTCTCTAATTAAAATCTGTTGCGCAATATACAGAAAAATGCAAAACGGATCCCCAAATCACCAATAAATTCCTCTATAAGCCGCCCTTTGACGGTTATGTTAAATGTAGTAGAATAACACTCATGCCAATCCAAAATCCACTCAAGAATTCCCTTCTCTAATTACAATCTGTTGCGCAAAGTACAAAAATGCGAAACGGATCCACAACTCACCAATAAATTCCTCTATGAAACCGCCCTTCGACGTTATATGTTTATTTCATTAGAATAACACTCATGCAAATCGAAAATACATTCCTGAATTCCATTCTCTAATTAAAATCCGTTGCGCAAAATACAAAAATGCGAACCGGATCCACAACTCGCCAATAAATTCCTCTATGAAGCCGCCCTTCGACGTTATATGTTTATTTCATTAGAATAACACTCATGCAAAACAAATGGATCCACAACTCACCAATAAATTCCTCTCTGAAACCGTCCTTCGACGGTTATATGTTTATTTCATTTGAATAATAATCATGCAAAACCGAAATCTATTCCTGAATTCCGTTCTCTAATTAAAATCCGTTGCGCAAAATACAAAAATGTGAAACGGATCCCCAAATCAAAATGCGAAATGGATCCACAACTCACTAATAAATTCCTCTATAACACTCATGCAAAACCAAAATCCATTCCTGAATTCCGATCTCTAATTAAAATCCGTTGCGCAAAATACAAAAATGCGAAACGGATCCACATCTCACAAATAAATTCCTCTATGAAGCCGCCCTTTGACGGTTATGTTTAATGTAGCAGGATAACACTTATGCAAAACCAAAATCCATTCCTGAATTCCGTTCTCTAAAATCTGTTGCGCAATATACACAAAAATGCAAAACCGATCCCCAAATCACCAATATATTCCTCTATGAAGCCGCCCTTTGACGGTTATGTTAAATGTAGTAGAATAACACTCATGCCAATCCAAAATCCACTCAAGAATTCCCTTCTCTAATTACAATCTGTTGCGCAAAGTACAAAATGCGAAACGGATCCACAACTCACCAATAAATTCCTCTATGAAACCGACCTTCGACGTTATATGTTTATTTCATTAGAATAACACTCATGCAAATCGAAAATACATTCCTGAATTCCATTCTCTAATTAAAATCCGTTGCACAAAATACAAAAATGCGAACCGGATCCACAACTCGCCAATAAATTCCTCTATAAAGCCGCCCTTCGACGTTATATGTTTATTTCATTAGAATAACACTCATTCAAAACAAATGGATCCACAACTCACCAATAAATTCCTCTCTGAAACCGTCCTTCGACGGTTATATGTTTATTTCATTAGAATAACACTCATGCAAATCGAAAATACATTCCTGAATTCCATTCTCTAATTAAAATCCGTTGCGCAAAATACAAAAATGCGAAACGGATCCACATCTCACAAATAAATGCCTCTATGAAGCCGCCCTTTGACGGTTATGTTTAATGTAGCAGGATAACACTTATGCAAAACCAAAATCCATTCCTGAATTCCGTTCTCTAATTAAAATCTGTTGCGCAATATACACAAAAATGCAAAACCGATCCCCAAATCACCAATAAATTCCTCTATGAAGCCGCCCTTTGACGGTTATGTTAAATGTAGTAGAATAACACTCATGCCAATCCAAAATCCACTCAAGAATTCCCTTCTCTAATTACAATCTGTTGCGCAAAGTACAAAAATGCGAAACGGATCCACAACTCACCAATAAATTCCTCTATGAAACCGACCTTCGACGTTATATGTTTATTTCATTAGAATACCACTCATGCAAATCGAAAATACATTCCTGAATTCCATTCTCTAATTAAAATCCGTTGCACAAAATACAAAAATGCGAACCGGATCCACAACTCGCCAATAAATTCCTCTATAAAGCCGCCCTTCGACGTTATATGTTTATTTCATTAGATTAACACTCATGCAAAACAAATGGATCCACAACTCACCAATAAATTCCTCTCTGAAACCGTCCTTCGACGGTTATATGTTTATTTCATTAGAATAACACTCATGCAAATCAAAAATACATTCCTGAATTCCATTCTCTAATTAAAATCCGTTGCGCAAAATACAAAAATGCGAACCGGATCCACAACTCGCCAATAAATTCCTCTATGAAGCCGCCCTTCGACGTTATATGTTTATTTCATTAGAATAACACTCATGCAAAACAAATGGATCCACAACTCACCAATAAATTCCTCTTTGAAACCTTCCTTCGACGGTTATATGTTTATTTCATTTGAATAATAATCATGCAAAACCGAAATCTATTCCTAAATTCCGTTCTCTAATTAAAATCCGTTGCGTAAAATACAAAAATGTGAAACGGATCCCCAAATCAAAATGCGAAATGGATCCACAACTCACTAATAAATTCCTCTATAACACTCATGCAAAACCAAAATCCATTCCTGAATTCCGATTTCTAATTAAAATCCGTTGCGCAAAATACAAAAATGCGAAACGGATCCACATCTCACAAATAAATTCCTCTATGAAGCCGCCCTTTGACGGTTATGTTTAATGTAGCACGATAACACTTATGCAAAACCAAAATCCATTCCTGAATTCCGTTCTCTAATTAAAATCTGTTGCGCAATATACAGAAAAATGCAAAACGGATCCCCAAATCACCAATAAATTCCTCTATGAAGCCGCCCTTTGACGGTTATGTTAAATGTAGTAGAATAACACTCATGCCAATCCAAAATCCACTCAAGAATTCCCTTCTCTAATTACAATCTGTTGCGCAAAGTACAAAAATGCGAAACGGATCCACAACTCACCAATAAATTCCTCTATGAAACCGCCCTTCGACGTTATATGTTTATTTCATTAGAATAACACTCATGCAAATCGAAAATACATTCCTAAATTCCATTCTCTAATTAAAATCCGTTGCGCAAAATACAAAAATGCGAACCGGATCCACAACTCGCCAATAAATTCCTCTATGAAGCCGCCCTTCGAAGTTATATGTTTATTTCATTAGAATAACACTCAAAACAAATGGATCCACAACTCACCAATAAATTCCTCTCTGAAACCGTCCTTCGACGGTTATATGTTTATTTTATTTGAATAATAATCATGCAAAACCGAAATCTATTCCTGAATTCCGTTCTCTAATTAAAATCCGTTGCGCAAAATACAAAAATGTGAAACGGATCCCCAAATCAAAATGCGAAATGGATCCACAACTCACTAATAAATTCCTCTATAACACTCATGCAAAACCAAAATCCATTCCTGAATTCCGATCTCTAATTAAAATCCGTTGCGCAAAATACAAAAATGCGAAACGGATCCACATCTCACAAATAAATTCCTCTATGAAGCCGCCCTTTGACGGTTATGTTTAATGTAGCAGGATAATACTTATGCAAAACCAAAATCCATTCCTGAATTCCGTTCTCTAATTAAAATCTGTTGCGCAATATACACAAAAATGCAAAACCGATCCCCAAATCACCAATAAATTCCTCTATGAAGCCGCCCTTTGACGGTTATGTTAAATGTAGTAGAATAACACTCATACTACTACTACTACTACTACTACTACTTATGTCGTTCTCGAACGGTCTTCGTGATGGCTCGCCAAACTACTCTGTCCCTCATGCATGCTTTCATCTCCTCATCATTCCTCAGTCCTGTGTCTTTCGCCAAGTTGTCCAAGTATGTTAAGGCTGGGCGGCCGACAGATGTGTGTCCGTGTTTGGGTCTCCATAGCAGCAGGTCGGATACAATCTCATTTTCTCTTCTCATGCAATGTCCTGCAAATCTCATCCTTCGATCTGTGATGTTTTCTGATACCTTTTGTAAGTTTCCATACAGGTCTTTGTTTGGTACCTTATCTTTCCAACTAATGTTGAATGCAGTTCTCAGCATTCTAGTGTAGCATCCATCTAGAGATTTATTCAGTCTGTTGGTGATGGTCCATGTCTCAGCTCCATACAGTAGAACACTTTGAACAGTAGCTTGGAAAAGTCTGATTTTGATTTTTCGACAGAGGCTGGATTTCCACACTTTGTTCAGAGCATTGCAGGCCTTCCAAGCAAGTGCTTTACGTACTTTTATGTCATGCTGGCTACTACCAACCCAAGCTCCCAGGTACTTGAAGTCCTCTACGTTGTCTAGGTTACTTCCATCAGAGGTTTTTAGCTGTACCGCTTGTGCTTGGTGGAATACCATGCATTTGGTTTTCTTGGCATTCATGTGGAGCCCAGTTTTGAGTGCTGCTTCCTCAACATATTTCAGCAACTTCTGTGCCTGCTCCTTAGTGTCAGAAAGTAACGCTATGTCATCTGCAAAGTCAAGATCAGTGACGTTCTTTGGCCCTATTCTTCGACTTTGTCTAGGCTTGAGGGTGAATCCTAGTTCCTCTTCTCTCCCACTGATAGCTATTCTTAAGCAGTAATCAAGGATGATATAACACTCATGCCAATCCAAAATCCACTCAAGAATTCCCTTCTCTAATTACAATCTGTTGCGCAAAGTACAAAAATGCGAAACGGATCCACAACTCACCAATAAATTCCTCTATGAAACCGACCTTCGATGTTATATGTTTATTTCATTAGAATAACACTCATGCAAATCGAAAATACATTCCTGAATTCCATTCTCTAATTAAAATCCGTTGCACAAAATACAAAAATGCGAACCGGATCCACAACTCGCCAATAAATTCCTCTATAAAGCCGCCCTTCGACGTTATATGTTTATTTCATTAGAATAACACTCATGCAAAACAAATGGATCCACAACTCACCAATAAATTCCTCTCTGAAACCGTCCTTCGACGGTTATATGTTTATTTCATTTGAATAATAATCATGCAAAACCGAAATCTATTCCTGAATTCCGATCTCTAATTAAAATCCGTTGCGCAAAATACAAAAATGCGAAACGGATCCACATCTCACAAATAAATTCCTCTATGAAGCCGCCCTTTGACGGTTATGTTTAATGTAGCAGGATAACACTTATGCAAAACCAAAATCCATTCCTGAAGTCCGTTCTCTAATTAAAATCTGTTGCGCAATATACTGAAAAATGCAAAACGGATCCCCAAATCACCAATAAATTCCTCTATGAAGCCGCCCTTTGATGGTTAAATGTAGTAGAAAACACTCATGCCAATCCAAAATCCACTCAAGAATTCCCTTCTCTAATTACAATCTGTTGCGCAAAGTACAAAAATGCGAAACGGATCCACAACTCACCAATAAATTCCTCTATGAAACCGCCCTTTGACGTTATATGTTATTTCATTAGAATAACACTCATGCAAATCGAAAATACATTCCTGAATTCCATTCTCTAATTAAAATCCGTTGCGCAAAATACAAAAATGCGAACCGGATCCACAACTCGCCAATAAATTCCTGTATGAAGCCGCCCTTCGACGTTATATGTTTATTTCATTACAATAACACTCATGCAAAACAAATGGATCCACAACTCACCAATAAATTCCTCTCTGAAACCGTCCTTCGACGGTTATATGTTTATTTCATTTGAATAATAATCATGCAAAACCGAAATCTATTCGTGAATTCCGTTCTCTAATTAAAATCCGTTGCGCAAAATACAAAAATGTGAAACGGATCCCCAAATCAAAATGCGAAATGGATCCACAACTCACTAATAAATTCCTCTATAACACTCATGCAAAACCAAAATCCATTCCTGAATTCCGATCTCTAATTAAAATCCGTTGCGCAAAATACAAAAATGCGAAACGGATCCACATCTCACAAATAAATTCCTCTATGAAGCCGCCCTTTGACGGTTATGTTTAATGTAGCAGGATAACACTTATGCAAAACCAAAATCCATTCCTGAATTCCGTTCTCTAATTAAAATCTGTTGCGCAATATACAGAAAAATGCAAAACGGATCCCCAAATCACCAATAAATTCCTCTATGAAGCCGCCCTTTGACGGTTATGTTAAATGTAGTAGAAATTCCCGTCTCTAATTACAATCTGTTGCGCAAAAGTACAAAAATGCGAAACGGATCCACAACTCACCAATAAATTCCTCTATGAAACCGCCCTTCGACGTTATATGTTTATTTCATTAGAATACCACTCATGCAAATCGAAAATACATTCCTGAATTCCATTCTCTAATTAAAATCCGTTGCGCAAAATACAAAAATGCGAACCGGATCTACAACTCGCCAATAAATTCCTCTATAAGCCGCCCTTTGACGGTTATGTTAAATGTAGTAGAATAACACTCATGCCAATCCAAAATCCACTCAAGAATTCCCTTCTCTAATTACAATCTGTTGCGCAAAGTACAAAAATGCGAAACGGATCCACAACTCACCAATAAATTCCTCTATGAAACCGCCCTTTGACGTTATATGTTATTTCATTAGAATAACACTCATGCAAATCGAAAATACATTCCTGAATTCCATTCTCTAATTAAAATCCGTTGCGCAAAATACAAAAATACGAACCGGATCCACAACTCGCCAATAAATTCCTGTATGAAGCCGCCCTTCGACGTTATATGTTTATTTCATTAGAATAACACTCATGCAAAACAAATGGATCCACAACTCACCAATAAATTCCTCTCTGAAACCGTCCTTCGACGGTTATATGTTTATTTCATTTGAATAATAATCATGCAAAACCGAAATCTATTCGTGAATTCCGTTCTCTAATTAAAATCCGTTGCGCAAAATACAAAAATGTGAAACGGATCCCCAAATCAAAATGCGAAATGGATCCACAACTCACTAATAAATTCCTCTATAACACTCATGCAAAACCAAAATCCATTCCTGAATTCCGATCTCTAATTAAAATCCGTTGCGCAAAATACAAAAATGCGAAACGGATCCACATCTCACAAATAAATTCCTCTATGAAGCCGCCCTTTGACGGTTATGTTTAATGTAGCAGGATAACACTTATGCAAAACCAAAATCCATTCCTGAATTCCGTTCTCTAATTAAAATCTGTTGCGCAATATACAGAAAAATGCAAAACGGATCCCCAAATCACCAATAAATTCCTCTATGAAGCCGCCCTTTGACGGTTATGTTAAATGTAGTAGAAATTCCCGTCTCTAATTACAATCTGTTGCGCAAAAGTACAAAAATGCGAAACGGATCCACAACTCACCAATAAATTCCTCTATGAAACCGCCCTTCGACGTTATATGTTTATTTCATTAGAATAACACTCATGCAAATCGAAAATACATTCCTGAATTCCATTCTCTAATTAAAATCCGTTGCGCAAAATACAAAAATGCGAACCGGATCCACAACTCGCCAATAAATTCCTCTATGAAGCCGCCCTTCGACGTTATATGTTTATTTTATTAGAATAACACTCATGCAAAACAAATGGATCCACAACTCACCAATAAATTCCTCTCTGAAACCGTCCTTCGACGGTTATATGTTTATTTCATTTGAATAATAATCATGCAAAACCGAAATCTATTCCTGAATTCCGTTCTCTAATTAAAATCCGTTGCGCAAAATACAAAAATGTGAAACGGATCCCCAAATCAAAATGCGAAATGGATCCACAACTCACTAATAAATTCCTCTATAACACTCATGCAAAACCAAAATCCATTCCTGAATTCCGATCTCTAATTAAAATCCGTTGCGCAAAATACAAAAATGCGAAACGGATCCACATCTCACAAATAAATTCCTCTATGAAGCCGCCCTTTGACGGTTATGTTTAATGTAGCACGATAACACTTATGCAAAACCAAAATCCATTCCTGAATTCCGTTCTCTAATTACAATCTGTTGCGCAAAGTACAAAAATGCGAAACGGATCCACAACTCACCAATAAATTTCTCTATGAAGCCGCCCTTTGACGGTTATGTTAAATGTAGTAGAAATTCCCGTCTCTAATTACAATCTGTTGCGCAAAGTACAAAAATGCGAAACGGATCCACAACTCACCAATAAATTCCTCTATGAAACCGCCCTTCGACGTTATATGTTTATTTCATTAGAATAACACTCATGCAAATCGAAAATACATTCCTGAATTCCATTCTCTAATTAAAATCCGTTGCGCAAAATACAAAAATGCGAACCGGATCCACAACTCGCCAATAAATTCCTCTATGAAGCCGCCCTTCGACGTTATATGTTTATTTCATTAGAATAACACTCATGCAAAACAAATGGATCCACAACTCACCAATAAATTCCTCTCTGAAACCGTCCTTCGACGGTTATATGTTTATTTCATTTGAATAATAATCATGCAAAACCGAAATCTATTCCTGAATTCCGTTCTCTAATTAAAATCCGTTGCGCAAAATACAAAAATGTGAAACGGATCCCTAAATCAAAATGCGAAATGGATCCACAACTCACTAATAAATTCCTCTATAACACTCATGCAAAACCAAAATCCATTCCTGAATTCCGATCTCTAATTAAAATCCGTTGCGCAAAATACAAAAATGCGAAACGGATCCACATCTCACAAATAAATTCCTTTATGAAGCCGCCCTTTGACGGTTATGTTTAATGTAGCAGGATAACACTTATGCAAAACCAAAATCCATTCCTGAAGTCCGTTCTCTAATTAAAATCTGTTGCGCAATATACAGAAAAATGCAAAACGGATCCCCAAATCACCAATAAATTCCTCTTTGAAGGCGCCCTTTGACGGTTATGTTAAATGTAGTAGAATAACACTCATACCAATCCAAAATCCACTCAAGAATTCCCTTCTCTAATTACAATCTGCTGCGCAAAGTACAAAAATGCGAAACGGATCCACAACTCACCAATAAATTCCTCTATGAAACCGCCCTTTGACGTTATATGTTTATTTCATTAGAATAACACTCATGCAAATCGAAAATACGTTCCTGAATTCCATTCTCTAATTAAAATCCGTTGCGCAAAATACAAAAATACGAACCGGATCCACAACTCGCCAATAAATTCCTCTATGAAGCCGCCCTTCGACGTTATATGTTTATTTCATTAGAATAACACTCATGCAAAACAAATGGATCCACAACTCACCAATAAATTCCTCTCTGAAACCGTCCTTCGACGGTTATATGTTTATTTCATTTGAATAATAATCATGCAAAACCGAAATCTATTCCTGAATTCCGTTCTCTAATTAAAATCCGTTGCGCAAAATACAAAAATGTGAAACGGATCCCTAAATCAAAATGCGAAATGGATCCACAACTCGCTAATAAATTCCTCTATAACACTCATGCAAAACCAAAATCCATTCCTGAATTCCGATCTCTAATTAAAATCCGTTGCGCAAAATACAAAAATGCGAAACGGATCCACATCTCACAAATAAATTCCTCTATGAAGCCGCCCTTTAACGGTTATGTTTAATGTAGCAGGATAACACTTATGCAAAACCAAAATCCATTCCTGAAGTCCGTTCTCTAATTAAAATCTGTTGCGCAATATACAGAAAAATGCAAAACGGATCCCCAAATCACCAATAAATTCCTCTATGAAGCCGCCCTTTGACGGTTATGTTAAATGTAGTAGAAATTCCCGTCTCTAATTACAATCTGTTGCGCAAAAGTACAAAAATGCGAAACGGATCCACAACTCACCAATAAATTCCTCTATGAAACCGCCCTTCGACGTTATATGTTTATTTCATTAGAATACCACTCATGCAAATCGAAAATACATTCCTGAATTCCATTCTCTAATTAAAATCCGTTGCGCAAAATACAAAAATGCGAACCGGATCTACAACTCGCCAATAAATTCCTCTATAAGCCGCCCTTTGACGGTTATGTTAAATGTAGTAGAATAACACTCATGCCAATCCAAAATCCACTCAAGAATTCCCTTCTCTAATTACAATCTGTTGCGCAAAGTACAAAAATGCGAAACGGATCCACAACTCACCAATAAATTCCTCTATGAAACCGCCCTTTGACGTTATATGTTATTTCATTAGAATAACACTCATGCAAATCGAAAATACATTCCTGAATTCCATTCTCTAATTAAAATCCGTTGCGCAAAATACAAAAATGCGAACCGGATCCACAACTCGCCAATAAATTCCTGTATGAAGCCGCCCTTCGACGTTATATGTTTATTTCATTAGAATAACACTCATGCAAAACAAATGGATCCACAACTCACCAATAAATTCCTCTCTGAAACCGTCCTTCGACGGTTATATGTTTATTTCATTTGAATAATAATCATGCAAAACCGAAATCTATTCGTGAATTCCGTTCTCTAATTAAAATCCGTTGCGCAAAATACAAAAATGTGAAACGGATCCCCAAATCAAAATGCGAAATGGATCCACAACTCACTAATAAATTCCTCTATAACACTCATGCAAAACCAAAATCCATTCCTGAATTCCGATCTCTAATTAAAATCCGTTGCGCAAAATACAAAAATGCGAAACGGATCCACATCTCACAAATAAATTCCTCTATGAAGCCGCCCTTTGACGGTTATGTTTAATGTAGCACGATAACACTTATGCAAAACCAAAATCCATTCCTGAATTCCGTTCTCTAATTACAATCTGTTGCGCAAAGTACAAAAATGCGAAACGGATCCACAACTCACCAATAAATTCCTCTATGAAGCCGCCCTTTGACGGTTATGTTAAATGTAGTAGAAATTCCCGTCTCTAATTACAATCTGTTGCGCAAAGTACAAAAATGCGAAACGGATCCACAACTCACCAATAAATTCCTCTATGAAACCGCCCTTCGACGTTATATGTTTATTTCATTAGAATAACACTCATGCAAATCGAAAATACATTCCTGAATTCCATTCTCTAATTAAAATCCGTTGCGCAAAATACAAAAATGCGAACCGGATCCACAACTCGCCAATAAATTCCTCTATGAAGCCGCCCTTCGACGTTATATGTTTATTTCATTAGAATAACACTCATGCAAAACAAATGGATCCACAACTCACCAATAAATTCCTCTCTGAAACCGTCCTTCGACGGTTATATGTTTATTTCATTTGAATAATAATCATGCAAAACCGAAATCTATTCCTGAATTCCGTTCTCTAATTAAAATCCGTTGCGCAAAATACAAAAATGTGAAACGGATCCCTAAATCAAAATGCGAAATGGATCCACAACTCACTAATAAATTCCTCTATAACACTCATGCAAAACCAAAATCCATTCCTGAATTCCGATCTCTAATTAAAATCCGTTGCGCAAAATACAAAAATGCGAAACGGATCCACATCTCACAAATAAATTCCTTTATGAAGCCGCCCTTTGACGGTTATGTTTAATGTAGCAGGATAACACTTATGCAAAACCAAAATCCATTCCTGAAGTCCGTTCTCTAATTAAAATCTGTTGCGCAATATACAGAAAAATGCAAAACGGATCCCCAAATCACCAATAAATTCCTCTTTGAAGGCGCCCTTTGACGGTTATGTTAAATGTAGTAGAATAACACTCATACCAATCCAAAATCCACTCAAGAATTCCCTTCTCTAATTACAATCTGCTGCGCAAAGTACAAAAATGCGAAACGGATCCACAACTCACCAATAAATTCCTCTATGAAACCGCCCTTTGAAGTTATATGTTTATTTCATTAGAATAACACTCATGCAAATCGAAAATACGTTCCTGAATTCCATTCTCTAATTAAAATCCGTTGCGCAAAATACAAAAATGCGAACCGGATCCACAACTCGCCAATAAATTCCTCTATGAAGCCGCCCTTCGACGTTATATGTTTATTTCATTAGAATAACACTCATGCAAAACAAATGGATCCACAACGCACCAATAAATTCCTCTCTGAAACCGTCCTTCGACGGTTATATGTTTATTTCATTTGAATAATAATCATGCAAAACCGAAATCTATTCGTGAATTCCGTTCTCTAATTAAAATCCGTTGCGCAAAATACAAAAATGTGAAACGGATCCCCAAATCAAAATGCGAAATGGATCCACAACTCACTAATAAATTCCTCTATAACACTCATGCAAAACCAAAATCCATTCCTGAATTCCGATCTCTAATTAAAATCCGTTGCGCAAAATACAAAAATGCGAAACGGATCCACATCTCACAAATAAATTCCTCTATGAAGCCGCCCTTTGACGGTTATGTTTAATGTAGCAGGATAACACTTATGCAAAACCAAAATCCATTCCTGAATTCCGTTCTCTAATTAAAATCTGTTGCGCAATATACAGAAAAATGCAAAACGGATCCCCAAATCACCAATAAATTCCTCTATGAAGCCGCCCTTTGACGGTTATGTTAAATGTAGTAGAAATTCCCGTCTCTAATTACAATCTGTTGCGCAAAAGTACAAAAATGCGAAACGGATCCACAACTCACCAATAAATTCCTCTATGAAACCGCCCTTCGACGTTATATGTTTATTTCATTAGAATACCACTCATGCAAATCGAAAATACATTCCTGAATTCCATTCTCTAATTAAAATCCGTTGCGCAAAATACAAAAATGCGAACCGGATCTACAACTCGCCAATAAATTCCTCTATAAGCCGCCCTTTGACGGTTATGTTAAATGTAGTAGAATAACACTCATGCCAATCCAAAATCCACTCAAGAATTCCCTTCTCTAATTACAATCTGTTGCGCAAAGTACAAAAATGCGAAACGGATCCACAACTCACCAATAAATTCCTCTATGAAACCGCCCTTTGACGTTATATGTTATTTCATTAGAATAACACTCATGCAAATCGAAAATACATTCCTGAATTCCATTCTCTAATTAAAATCCGTTGCGCAAAATACAAAAATACGAACCGGATCCACAACTCGCCAATAAATTCCTGTATGAAGCCGCCCTTCGACGTTATATGTTTATTTCATTAGAATAACACTCATGCAAAACAAATGGATCCACAACTCACCAATAAATTCCTCTCTGAAACCGTCCTTCGACGGTTATATGTTTATTTCATTTGAATAATAATCATGCAAAACCGAAATCTATTCGTGAATTCCGTTCTCTAATTAAAATCCGTTGCGCAAAATACAAAAATGTGAAACGGATCCCCAAATCAAAATGCGAAATGGATCCACAACTCACTAATAAATTCCTCTATAACACTCATGCAAAACCAAAATCCATTCCTGAATTCCGATCTCTAATTAAAATCCGTTGCGCAAAATACAAAAATGCGAAACGGATCCACATCTCACAAATAAATTCCTCTATGAAGCCGCCCTTTGACGGTTATGTTTAATGTAGCAGGATAACACTTATGCAAAACCAAAATCCATTCCTGAATTCCGTTCTCTAATTAAAATCTGTTGCGCAATATACAGAAAAATGCAAAACGGATCCCCAAATCACCAATAAATTCCTCTATGAAGCCGCCCTTTGACGGTTATGTTAAATGTAGTAGAAATTCCCGTCTCTAATTACAATCTGTTGCGCAAAAGTACAAAAATGCGAAACGGATCCACAACTCACCAATAAATTCCTCTATGAAACCGCCCTTCGACGTTATATGTTTATTTCATTAGAATAACACTCATGCAAATCGAAAATACATTCCTGAATTCCATTCTCTAATTAAAATCCGTTGCGCAAAATACAAAAATGCGAACCGGATCCACAACTCGCCAATAAATTCCTCTATGAAGCCGCCTTTCGACGTTATATGTTTATTTTATTAGAATAACACTCATGCAAAACAAATGGATCCACAACTCACCAATAAATTCCTCTCTGAAACCGTCCTTCGACGGTTATATGTTTATTTCATTTGAATAATAATCATGCAAAACCGAAATCTATTCCTGAATTCCGTTCTCTAATTAAAATCCGTTGCGCAAAATACAAAAATGTGAAACGGATCCCCAAATCAAAATGCGAAATGGATCCACAACTCACTAATAAATTCCTCTATAACACTCATGCAAAACCAAAATCCATTCCTGAATTCCGATCTCTAATTAAAATCCGTTGCGCAAAATACAAAAATGCGAAACGGATCCACATCTCACAAATAAATTCCTCTATGAAGCCGCCCTTTGACGGTTATGTTTAATGTAGCACGATAACACTTATGCAAAACCAAAATCCATTCCTGAATTCCGTTCTCTAATTACAATCTGTTGCGCAAAGTACAAAAATGCGAAACGGATCCACAACTCACCAATAAATTCCTCTATGAAGCCGCCCTTTGACGGTTATGTTAAATGTAGTAGAAATTCCCGTCTCTAATTACAATCTGTTGCGCAAAGTACAAAAATGCGAAACGGATCCACAACTCACCAATAAATTCCTCTATGAAACCGCCCTTCGACGTTATATGTTTATTTCATTAGAATAACACTCATGCAAATCGAAAATACATTCCTGAATTCCATTCTCTAATTAAAATCCGTTGCGCAAAATACAAAAATGCGAACCGGATCCACAACTCGCCAATAAATTCCTCTATGAAGCCGCCCTTCGACGTTATATGTTTATTTCATTAGAATAACACTCATGCAAAACAAATGGATCCACAACTCACCAATAAATTCCTCTCTGAAACCGTCCTTCGACGGTTATATGTTTATTTCATTTGAATAATAATCATGCAAAACCGAAATCTATTCCTGAATTCCGTTCTCTAATTAAAATCCGTTGCGCAAAATACAAAAATGTGAAACGGATCCCTAAATCAAAATGCGAAATGGATCCACAACTCACTAATAAATTCCTCTATAACACTCATGCAAAACCAAAATCCATTCCTGAATTCCGATCTCTAATTAAAATCCGTTGCGCAAAATACAAAAATGCGAAACGGATCCACATCTCACAAATAAATTCCTTTATGAAGCCGCCCTTTGACGGTTATGTTTAATGTAGCAGGATAACACTTATGCAAAACCAAAATCCATTCCTGAAGTCCGTTCTCTAATTAAAATCTGTTGCGCAATATACAGAAAAATGCAAAACGGATCCCCAAATCACCAATAAATTCCTCTTTGAAGGCGCCCTTTGACGGTTATGTTAAATGTAGTAGAATAACACTCATACCAATCCAAAATCCACTCAAGAATTCCCTTCTCTAATTACAATCTGCTGCGCAAAGTACAAAAATGCGAAACGGATCCACAACTCACCAATAAATTCCTCTATGAAACCGCCCTTTGACGTTATATGTTTATTTCATTAGAATAACACTCATGCAAATCGAAAATACGTTCCTGAATTCCATTCTCTAATTAAAATCCGTTGCGCAAAATACAAAAATACGAACCGGATCCACAACTCGCCAATAAATTCCTCTATGAAGCCGCCCTTCGACGTTATATGTTTATTTCATTAGAATAACACTCATGCAAAACAAATGGATCCACAACTCACCAATAAATTCCTCTCTGAAACCGTCCTTCGACGGTTATATGTTTATTTCATTTGAATAATAATCATGCAAAACCGAAATCTATTCCTGAATTCCGTTCTCTAATTAAAATCCGTTGCGCAAAATACAAAAATGTGAAACGGATCCCTAAATCAAAATGCGAAATGGATCCACAACTCGCTAATAAATTCCTCTATAACACTCATGCAAAACCAAAATCCATTCCTGAATTCCGATCTCTAATTAAAATCCGTTGCGCAAAATACAAAAATGCGAAACGGATCCACATCTCACAAATAAATTCCTCTATGAAGCCGCCCTTTAACGGTTATGTTTAATGTAGCAGGATAACACTTATGCAAAACCAAAATCCATTCCTGAAGTCCGTTCTCTAATTAAAATCTGTTGCGCAATATACAGAAAAATGCAAAACGGATCCCCAAATCACCAATAAATTCCTCTATGAAGCCGCCCTTTGACGGTTATGTTAAATGTAGTAGAAATTCCCGTCTCTAATTACAATCTGTTGCGCAAAAGTACAAAAATGCGAAACGGATCCACAACTCACCAATAAATTCCTCTATGAAACCGCCCTTCGACGTTATATGTTTATTTCATTAGAATACCACTCATGCAAATCGAAAATACATTCCTGAATTCCATTCTCTAATTAAAATCCGTTGCGCAAAATACAAAAATGCGAACCGGATCTACAACTCGCCAATAAATTCCTCTATAAGCCGCCCTTTGACGGTTATGTTAAATGTAGTAGAATAACACTCATGCCAATCCAAAATCCACTCAAGAATTCCCTTCTCTAATTACAATCTGTTGCGCAAAGTACAAAAATGCGAAACGGATCCACAACTCACCAATAAATTCCTCTATGAAACCGCCCTTTGACGTTATATGTTATTTCATTAGAATAACACTCATGCAAATCGAAAATGCATTCCTGAATTCCATTCTCTAATTAAAATCCGTTGCGCAAAATACAAAAATGCGAACCGGATCCACAACTCGCCAATAAATTCCTGTATGAAGCCGCCCTTCGACGTTATATGTTTATTTCATTAGAATAACACTCATGCAAAACAAATGGATCCACAACTCACCAATAAATTCCTCTCTGAAACCGTCCTTCGACGGTTATATGTTTATTTCATTTGAATAATAATCATGCAAAACCGAAATCTATTCGTGAATTCCGTTCTCTAATTAAAATCCGTTGCGCAAAATACAAAAATGTGAAACGGATCCCCAAATCAAAATGCGAAATGGATCCACAACTCACTAATAAATTCCTCTATAACACTCATGCAAAACCAAAATCCATTCCTGAATTCCGATCTCTAATTAAAATCCGTTGCGCAAAATACAAAAATGCGAAACGGATCCACATCTCACAAATAAATTCCTCTATGAAGCCGCCCTTTGACGGTTATGTTTAATGTAGCACGATAACACTTATGCAAAACCAAAATCCATTCCTGAATTCCGTTCTCTAATTACAATCTGTTGCGCAAAGTACAAAAATGCGAAACGGATCCACAACTCACCAATAAATTCCTCTATGAAGCCGCCCTTTGACGGTTATGTTAAATGTAGTAGAAATTCCCGTCTCTAATTACAATCTGTTGCGCAAAGTACAAAAATGCGAAACGGATCCACAACTCACCAATAAATTCCTCTATGAAACCACCCTTCGACGTTATATGTTTATTTCATTAGAATAACACTCATGCAAATCGAAAATACATTCCTGAATTCCATTCTCTAATTAAAATCCGTTGCGCAAAATACAAAAATGCGAACCGGATCCACAACTCGCCAATAAATTCCTCTATGAAGCCGCCCTTCGACGTTATATGTTTATTTCATTAGAATAACACTCATGCAAAACAAATGGATCCACAACTCACCAATAAATTCCTCTCTGAAACCGTCCTTCGACGGTTATATGTTTATTTCATTTGAATAATAATCATGCAAAACCGAAATCTATTCCTGAATTCCGTTCTCTAATTAAAATCCGTTGCGCAAAATACAAAAATGTGAAACGGATCCCTAAATCAAAATGCGAAATGGATCCACAACTCACTAATAAATTCCTCTATAACACTCATGCAAAACCAAAATCCATTCCTGAATTCCGATCTCTAATTAAAATCCGTTGCGCAAAATACAAAAATGCGAAACGGATCCACATCTCACAAATAAATTCCTTTATGAAGCCGCCCTTTGACGGTTATGTTTAATGTAGCAGGATAACACTTATGCAAAACCAAAATCCATTCCTGAAGTCCGTTCTCTAATTAAAATCTGTTGCGCAATATACAGAAAAATGCAAAACGGATCCCCAAATCACCAATAAATTCCTCTTTGAAGGCGCCCTTTGACGGTTATGTTAAATGTAGTAGAATAACACTCATACCAATCCAAAATCCACTCAAGAATTCCCTTCTCTAATTACAATCTGCTGCGCAAAGTACAAAAATGCGAAACGGATCCACAACTCACCAATAAATTCCTCTATGAAACCGCCCTTTGACGTTATATGTTTATTTCATTAGAATAACACTCATGCAAATCGAAAATACGTTCCTGAATTCCATTCTCTAATTAAAATCCGTTGCGCAAAATACAAAAATGCGAACCGGATCCACAACTCGCCAATAAATTCCTCTATGAAGCCGCCCTTCGACGTTATATGTTTATTTCATTAGAATAACACTCATGCAAAACAAATGGATCCACAACTCACCAATAAATTCCTCTCTGAAACCGTCCTTCGACGGTTATATGTTTATTTCATTTGAATAATAATCATGCAAAACCGAAATCTATTCCTGAATTCCGTTTTCTAATTAAAATCCGTTGCGCAAAATACAAAAATGTGAAACGGATCCCTAAATCAAAATGCGAAATGGATCCACAACTCGCTAATAAATTCCTCTATAACACTCATGCAAAACCAAAATCCATTCCTGAATTCCGATCTCTAATTAAAATCCGTTGCGCAAAATACAAAAATGCGAAACGGATCCACATCTCACAAATAAATTCCTCTATGAAGCCGCCCTTTAACGGTTATGTTTAATGTAGCAGGATAACACTTATGCAAAACCAAAATCCATTCCTGAAGTCCGTTCTCTAATTAAAATCTGTTGCGCAATATACAGAAAAATGCAAAACGGATCCCCAAATCACCAATAAATTCCTCTATGAAGGCGCCCTTTGACGGTTATGTTAAATGTAGTAGAATAACATTCATGCCAATCCAAAATCCACTCAAGAATTCCCTTCTCTAATTACAATCTGTTGCGCAAAGTACAAAAATGCGAAACGGATCCACAACTCACCAATAAATTCCTCTATGAAACCGCCCTTTGACGTTATATGTTTATTTCATTAGAATAACACTCATGCAAATCGAAAATACATTCCTGAATTCCATTCTCTAATTAAAATCCGTTGCGCAAAATACAAAAATGCGAACCGGATCCACAACTCGCCAATAAATTCCTGTATGAAGCCGCCCTTCGACGTTATATGTTTATTTCATTAGAATAACACTCATGCAAAACAAATGGATCCACAACTCACCAATAAATTCCTCTCTGAACCCGTCCATCAACGGTTATATGTTTATTTCATTTGAATAATAATCATGCAAAACCGAAATCTATTCCTGAATTCCGTTCTCTAATTAAAATCCGTTGCGCAAAATACAAAAATGTGAAACGGATCCCCAAATCAAAATGCGAAATGGATCCACAACTCACTAATAAATTCCTCTATAACACTCATGCAAAACCAAAATCCATTCCTGAATTCCGATCTCTAATTAAAATCCGTTGCGCAAAATACAAAAATGCGAAACGGATCCACATCTCACAAATAAATTCCTCTATGAAGCCGCCCTTTGACGGTTATGTTTAATGTAGCAGGATAACACTTATGCAAAACCAAAATCCATTCCTGAATTCCGTTCTCTTATTAAAATCCGTTGCGCAAAATACAAAAATGTGAAACGGATCCCCAAATCAAAATGCGAAATGGATCCACAACTCACTAATAAATTCCTCTATAACACTCATGCAAAACCAAAATCCATTCCTGAATTCCGATCTCTAATTAAAATCCGTTGCGCAAAATACAAAAATGCGAAACGGATCCACATCTCACAAATAAATTCCTCTATGAAGCCGCCCTTTGACGGTTCTGTTTAATGTAGCAGGATAACACTTATGCAAAACCAAAATCCATTCCTGAATTCCGTTCTCTAATTAAAATCTGTTGCGCAATATACACAAAAATGCAAAACCGATCCCCAAATCACCAATAAATTCCTCTATGAAGCCGCCCTTTGACGGTTATGTTAAATAACACTCATGCCAATCCAAAATCCACTCAAGAATTCCCTTCTCTAATTACAATCTGTTGCGCAAAATACAAAAATGCGAACCGGATCCACAACTCGCCAATAAATTCCTCTATGAAACCGCCCTTCGACGTTATATGTTTATTTCATTAGAATAACACTCATGCAAAACAAATGGATCCACAACTCACCAATAAATTCCTCTCTGAAACCGTCCTTCGACGGTTATATGTTTATTTCATTTGAATAATAATCATGCAAAACCGAAATCTATTCGTGAATTCCGTTCTCTAATTAAAATCCGTTGCGCAAAATACAAAAATGTGAAACGGATCCCCAAATCAAAATGCGAAATGGATCCACAACTCACTAATAAATTCCTCTATAACACTCATGCAAAACCAAAATCCATTCCTGAATTCCGATCTCTAATTAAAATCCGTTGCGCAAAATACAAAAATGCGAAACGGATCCACATCTCACAAATAAATTCCTCTATGAAGCCGCCCTTTGACGGTTATGTTTAATGTAGCAGGATAACACTTATGCAAAACCAAAATCCATTCCTGAATTCCGTTCTCTAATTAAAATCTGTTGCACAATATACAGAAAAATGCAAAACGGATCCCCAAATCACCAATAAATTCCTCTATGAAGCCGCCCTTTGACGGTTATGTTAAATGTAGTAGAAATTCCCGTCTCTAATTACAATCTGTTGCGCAAAAGTACAAAAATGCGAAACGGATCCACAACTCACCAATAAATTCCTCTATGAAACCGCCCTTCGACGTTATATGTTTATTTCATTAGAATAACACTCATGCAAATCGAAAATACATTCCTGAATTCCATTCTCTAATTAAAATCCGTTGCGCAAAATACAAAAATGCGAACCGGATCCACAACTCGCCAATAAATTCCTCTATGAAGCCGCCCTTCGACGTTATATGTTTATTTTATTAGAATAACACTCATGCAAAACAAATGGATCCACAACTCACCAATAAATTCCTCTCTGAAACCGTCCTTCGACGGTTATATGTTTATTTCATTTGAATAATAATCATGCAAAACCGAAATCTATTCCTGAATTCCGTTCTCTAATTAAAATCCGTTGCGCAAAATACAAAAATGTGAAACGGATCCCCAAATCAAAATGCGAAATGGATCCACAACTCACTAATAAATTCCTCTATAACACTCATGCAAAACCAAAATCCATTCCTGAATTCCGATCTCTAATTAAAATCCGTTGCGCAAAATACAAAAATGCGAAACGGATCCACATCTCACAAATAAATTCCTCTATGAAGCCGCCCTTTGACGGTTATGTTTAATGTAGCACGATAACACTTATGCAAAACCAAAATCCATTCCTGAATTCCGTTCTCTAATTACAATCTGTTGCGCAAAGTACAAAAATGCGAAACGGATCCACAACTCACCAATAAATTCCTCTATGAAGCCGCCCTTTGACGGTTATGTTAAATGTAGTAGAAATTCCCGTCTCTAATTACAATCTGTTGCGCAAAGTACAAAAATGCGAAACGGATCCACAACTCACCAATAAATTCCTCTATGAAACCGCCCTTCGACGTTATATGTTTATTTCATTAGAATAACACTCATGCAAATCGAAAATACATTCCTGAATTCCATTCTCTAATTAAAATCCGTTGCGCAAAATACAAAAATGCGAACCGGATCCACAACTCGCCAATAAATTCCTCTATGAAGCCGCCCTTCGACGTTATATGTTTATTTCATTAGAATAACACTCATGCAAAACAAATGGATCCACAACTCACCAATAAATTCCTCTCTGAAACCGTCCTTCGACGGTTATATGTTTATTTCATTTGAATAATAATCATGCAAAACCGAAATCTATTCCTGAATTCCGTTCTCTAATTAAAATCCGTTGCGCAAAATACAAAAATGTGAAACGGATCCCTAAATCAAAATGCGAAATGGATCCACAACTCACTAATAAATTCCTCTATAACACTCATGCAAAACCAAAATCCATTCCTGAATTCCGATCTCTAATTAAAATCCGTTGCGCAAAATACAAAAATGCGAAACGGATCCACATCTCACAAATAAATTCCTTTATGAAGCCGCCCTTTGACGGTTATGTTTAATGTAGCAGGATAACACTTATGCAAAACCAAAATCCATTCCTGAAGTCCGTTCTCTAATTAAAATCTGTTGCGCAATATACAGAAAAATGCAAAACGGATCCCCAAATCACCAATAAATTCCTCTTTGAAGGCGCCCTTTGACGGTTATGTTAAATGTAGTAGAATAACACTCATACCAATCCAAAATCCACTCAAGAATTCCCTTCTCTAATTACAATCTGCTGCGCAAAGTACAAAAATGCGAAACGGATCCACAACTCACCAATAAATTCCTCTATGAAACCGCCCTTTGACGTTATATGTTTATTTCATTAGAATAACACTCATGCAAATCGAAAATACGTTCCTGAATTCCATTCTCCAATTAAAATCCGTTGCGCAAAATACAAAAATGCGAACCGGATCCACAACTCGCCAATAAATTCCTCTATGAAGCCGCCCTTCGACGTTATATGTTTATTTCATTAGAATAACACTCATGCAAAACAAATGGATCCACAACTCACCAATAAATTCCTCTCTGAAACCGTCCTTCGACGGTTATATGTTTATTTCATTTGAATAATAATCATGCAAAACCGAAATCTATTCCTGAATTCCGTTTTCTAATTAAAATCCGTTGCGCAAAATACAAAAATGTGAAACGGATCCCTAAATCAAAATGCGAAATGGATCCACAACTCGCTAATAAATTCCTCTATAACACTCATGCAAAACCAAAATCCATTCCTGAATTCCGATCTCTAATTAAAATCCGTTGCGCAAAATACAAAAATGCGAAACGGATCCACATCTCACAAATAAATTCCTCTATGAAGCCGCCCTTTAACGGTTATGTTTAATGTAGCAGGATAACACTTATGCAAAACCAAAATCCATTCCTGAAGTCCGTTCTCTAATTAAAATCTGTTGCGCAATATACAGAAAAATGAAAAACGGATCCCCAAATCACCAATAAATTCCTCTATGAAGGCGCCCTTTGACGGTTATGTTAAATGTAGTAGAATAACATTCATGCCAATCCAAAATCCACTCAAGAATTCCCTTCTCTAATTACAATCTGTTGCGCAAAGTACAAAAATGCGAAACGGATCCACAACTCACCAATAAATTCCTCTATGAAACCGCCCTTTGACGTTATATGTTTATTTCATTAGAATAACACTCATGCAAATCGAAAATACATTCCTGAATTCCATTCTCTAATTAAAATCCGTTGCGCAAAATACAAAAATGCGAACCGGATCCACAACTCGCCAATAAATTCCTGTATGAAGCCGCCCTTCGACGTTATATGTTTATTTCATTAGAATAACACTCATGCAAAACAAATGGATCCACAACTCACCAATAAATTCCTCTCTGAACCCGTCCATCAACGGTTATATGTTTATTTCATTTGAATAATAATCATGCAAAACCGAAATCTATTCCTGAATTCCGTTCTCTAATTAAAATCCGTTGCGCAAAATACAAAAATGTGAAACGGATCCCCAAATCAAAATGCGAAATGGATCCACAACTCACTAATAAATTCCTCTATAACACTCATGCAAAACCAAAATCCATTCCTGAATTCCGATCTCTAATTAAAATCCGTTGCGCAAAATACAAAAATGCGAAACGGATCCACATCTCACAAATAAATTCCTCTATGAAGCCGCCCTTTGACGGTTATGTTTAATGTAGCAGGATAACACTTATGCAAAACCAAAATCCATTCCTGAATTCCGTTCTCTTATTAAAATCCGTTGCGCAAAATACAAAAATGTGAAACGGATCCCCAAATCAAAATGCGAAATGGATCCACAACTCACTAATAAATTCCTCTATAACACTCATGCAAAACCAAAATCCATTCCTGAATTCCGATCTCTAATTAAAATCCGTTGCGCAAAATACAAAAATGCGAACCGGATCCACAACTCGCCAATAAATTCCTCTATGAAGCCGCCCTTCGACGTTATATGTTTATTTCATTAGAATAACACTCATGCAAAACAAATGGATCCACAACTCACCAATAAATTCCTCTCTGAAACCGTCCTTCGACGGTTATATGTTTATTTCATTTGAATAATAATCATGCAAAACCGAAATCTATTCCTGAATTCCGTTCTCTAATTAAAATCCGTTGCGCAAAATACAAAAATGTGAAACGGATCCCTAAATCAAAATGCGAAATGGATCCACAACTCACTAATAAATTCCTCTATAACACTCATGCAAAACCAAAATCCATTCCTGAATTCCGATCTCTAATTAAAATCCGTTGCGCAAAATACAAAAATGCGAAACGGATCCACATCTCACAAATAAATTCCTTTATGAAGCCGCCCTTTGACGGTTATGTTTAATGTAGCAGGATAACACTTATGCAAAACCAAAATCCATTCCTGAAGTCCGTTCTCTAATTAAAATCTGTTGCGCAATATACAGAAAAATGCAAAACGGATCCCCAAATCACCAATAAATTCCTCTTTGAAGGCGCCCTTTGACGGTTATGTTAAATGTAGTAGAATAACACTCATACCAATCCAAAATCCACTCAAGAATTCCCTTCTCTAATTACAATCTGCTGCGCAAAGTACAAAAATGCGAAACGGATCCACAACTCACCAATAAATTCCTCTATGAAACCGCCCTTTGACGTTATATGTTTATTTCATTAGAATAACACTCATGCAAATCGAAAATACGTTCCTGAATTCCATTCTCTAATTAAAATCCGTTGCGCAAAATACAAAAATGCGAACCGGATCCACAACTCGCCAATAAATTCCTCTATGAAGCCGCCCTTCGACGTTATATGTTTATTTCATTAGAATAACACTCATGCAAAACAAATGGATCCACAACTCACCAATAAATTCCTCTCTGAAACCGTCCTTCGACGGTTATATGTTTATTTCATTTGAATAATAATCATGCAAAACCGAAATCTATTCCTGAATTCCGTTTTCTAATTAAAATCCGTTGCGCAAAATACAAAAATGTGAAACGGATCCCTAAATCAAAATGCGAAATGGATCCACAACTCGCTAATAAATTCCTCTATA
Organism: Ophiura sarsii; assembly: GCA_035610835.1. NCBI lineage: Eukaryota > Metazoa > Echinodermata > Ophiuroidea > Amphilepidida > Ophiuridae > Ophiura > Ophiura sarsii. The sequence continues at coordinate 78,670,330 of CM069448.1, read as the reverse complement.
ACACTCATGCAAAACCAAAATCCATTCCTGAATTCCGATCTCTAATTAAAATCCGTTGCGCAAAATACAAAAATGCGAAACGGATCCACATCTCACAAATAAATTCCTCTATGAAGCCGCCCTTTAACGGTTATGTTTAATGTAGCAGGATAACACTTATGCAAAACCAAAATCCATTCCTGAAGTCCGTTCTCTAATTAAAATCTGTTGCGCAATATACAGAAAAATGCAAAACGGATCCCCAAATCACCAATAAATTCCTCTATGAAGGCGCCCTTTGACGGTTATGTTAAATGTAGTAGAATAACATTCATGCCAATCCAAAATCCACTCAAGAATTCCCTTCTCTAATTACAATCTGTTGCGCAAAGTACAAAAATGCGAAACGGATCCACAACTCACCAATAAATTCCTCTATGAAACCGCCCTTTGACGTTATATGTTTATTTCATTAGAATAACACTCATGCAAATCGAAAATACATTCCTGAATTCCATTCTCTAATTAAAATCCGTTGCGCAAAATACAAAAATGCGAACCGGATCCACAACTCGCCAATAAATTCCTGTATGAAGCCGCCCTTCGACGTTATATGTTTATTTCATTAGAATAACACTCATGCAAAACAAATGGATCCACAACTCACCAATAAATTCCTCTCTGAACCCGTCCATCAACGGTTATATGTTTATTTCATTTGAATAATAATCATGCAAAACCGAAATCTATTCCTGAATTCCGTTCTCTAATTAAAATCCGTTGCGCAAAATACAAAAATGTGAAACGGATCCCCAAATCAAAATGCGAAATGGATCCACAACTCACTAATAAATTCCTCTATAACACTCATGCAAAACCAAAATCCATTCCTGAATTCCGATCTCTAATTAAAATCCGTTGCGCAAAATACAAAAATGCGAAACGGATCCACATCTCACAAATAAATTCCTCTATGAAGCCGCCCTTTGACGGTTATGTTTAATGTAGCAGGATAACACTTATGCAAAACCAAAATCCATTCCTGAATTCCGTTCTCTTATTAAAATCCGTTGCGCAAAATACAAAAATGTGAAACGGATCCCCAAATCAAAATGCGAAATGGATCCACAACTCACTAATAAATTCCTCTATAACACTCATGCAAAACCAAAATCCATTCCTGAATTCCGATCTCTAATTAAAATCCGTTGCGCAAAATACAAAAATGCGAAACGGATCCACATCTCACAAATAAATTCCTCTATGAAGCCGCCCTTTGACGGTTCTGTTTAATGTAGCAGGATAACACTTATGCAAAACCAAAATCCATTCCTGAATTCCGTTCTCTAATTAAAATCTGTTGCGCAATATACACAAAAATGCAAAACCGATCCCCAAATCACCAATAAATTCCTCTATGAAGCCGCCCTTTGACGGTTATGTTAAATAACACTCATGCCAATCCAAAATCCACTCAAGAATTCCCTTCTCTAATTACAATCTGTTGCGCAAAGTACAAAAATGCGAAACGGATCCACAACTCACCAATAAATTCCTCTATGAAACCGCCCTTCGACGTTATATGTTTATTTCATTAGAATAACACTCATGCAAATCGAAAATACATTCCTGAATTCCATTCTCTAATTAAAATCCGTTGCACAAAATACAAAAATGCGAACCGGATCCACAACTCGCCAATAAATTCCTCTATAAAGCCGCCCTTCGACGTTATATGTTTATTTCATTAGAATAACACTCATGCAAAACAAATGGATCCACAACTCACCAATAAATTCCTCTCTGAAACCGTCCTTCGACGGTTATATGTTTATTTCATTTGAATAATAATCATGCAAAACCGAAATCTATTCCTGAATTCCGATCTCTAATTAAAATCCGTTGCGCGAAATACAAAAATGCGAAACGGATCCACATCTCACAAATAAATTCCTCTATGAAGCCGCCCTTTGACGGTTATGTTTAATGTAGCAGGATAACACTTATGCAAAACCAAAATCCATTCCTGAAGTCCGTTCTCTAATTAAAATCTGTTGCGCAATATACAGAAAAATGCAATACGGATCCCCAAATCACCAATAAATTCCTCTATGAAGGCGCCCTTTGACGGTTATGTTAAATGTAGTAGAATAACACTCATGCCAATCCAAAATCCACTCAAGAATTCCCTTCTCTAATTACAATCTGTTGCGCAAAGTACAAAAATGCGAAACGGATCCACAACTCACTAATAAATTCCTCTATGAAACCGCCCTTTGACGTTATATGTTTATTTCATTAGAATAACACTCATGCAAATCGAAAATACATTCCTGAATTCCATTCTCTAATTAAAATCCGTTGCGCAAAATACAAAAATGCGAACCGGATCCACAACTCTCCAATAAATTCCTGTATGAAGCCGCCCTTCGACGTTATATGTTTATTTCATTAGAATAACATTCATGCAAAACAAATGGATCCACAACTCACCAATAAATTCCTCTCTGAAACCGTCCTTCGACGGTTATATGTTTATTTCATTTGAATAATAATCATGCAAAACCGAAATCTATTCCTGAATTCCGTTCTCTAATTAAAATCCGTTGCGCAAAATACAAAAATGTGAAACGGATCCCTAAATCAAAATGCGAAATGGATCCACAACTCACTAATAAATTCCTTTATAACACTCATGCAAAACCAAAATCCATTCCTGAATTCCGATCTCTAATTAAAATCCGTGGCGCAAAATACAAAAATGCGAAACGGATCCACATCTCACAAATAAATTCCTCTATGAAGCCGCCCTTTGACGGTTATGTTAAATGTAGTAGAATAACACTCATGCCAATCCAAAATCCACTCAAGAATTCCCTTCTCTAATTACAATCTGTTGCGCAAAGTACAAAAATGCGAAACGGATCCACAACTCACCAATAAATTCCTCTATGAAACCGCCCTTCGACGTTATATGTTTATTTCATTAGAATAACACTCATGCAAATCGAAAATACATTCCTGAATTCCATTCTCTAATTAAAATCCGTTGCACAAAATACAAAAATGCGAACCGGATCCACAACTCGCCAATAAATTCCTCTATAAAGCCGCCCTTCGACGTTATATGTTTATTTCATTAGAATAACACTCATGCAAAACAAATGGATCCACAACTCACCAATAAATTCCTCTCTGAAACCGTCCTTTGACGGTTATGTTTAATGTAGCAGGATAACACTTATGCAAAACCAAAATCCATTCCTGAAGTCCGTTCTCTAATTAAAATCTGTTGCGCAATATACAGAAAAATGCAATACGGATCCCCAAATCACCAATAAATTCCTCTATGAAGGCGCCCTTTGACGGTTATGTTAAATGTAGTAGAATAACACTCATGCCAATCCAAAATCCACTCAAGAATTCCCTTCTCTAATTACAATCTGTTGCGCAAAGTACAAAAATGCGAAACGGATCCACAACTCACCAATAAATTCCTCTATGAAACCGCCCTTCGACGTTATATGTTTATTTCATTAGAATAACACTCATGCAAATCGAAAATACATTCCTTAATTCCATTCTCTAATTAAAATCCGTTGCACAAAATACAAAAATGCGAACCGGATCCACAACTCGCCAATAAATTCCTCTATAAAGCCGCCCTTCGACGTTATATGTTTATTTCATTAGAATAACACTCATGCAAAACAAATAGATCCACAACTCACCAATAAATTCCTCTCTGAAACCGTCCTTCGACGGTTATATGTTTATTTCATTTGAATAATAATCATGCAAAACCGAAATCTATTCCTGAATTCCGATCTCTAATTAAAATCCGTTGCGCAAAATACAAAAATGCGAAACGGATCCACATCTCACAAATAAATTCCTCTATGAAGCCGCCCTTTGACGGTTATGTTTAATGTAGCAGGATAACACTCATGCAAAACCAAAATCCATTCCTGAATTCCAATCTCTAATTAAAATCCGTTGCGCAAAATACAAAAATGCGAAACGGATCCACATCTCACAAATAAATTCCTCTATGAAGCCGCCCTTTGACGGTTATGTTTAATGTAGCAGGATAACACTTATGCAAAACCAAAATCCATTCCTGAAGTCCGTTCTCTAATTAAAATCTGTTGCGCAATATACAGAAAAATGCAATACGGATCCCCAAATCACCAATAAATTCCTCTATGAAGGCGCCCTTTGACGGTTATGTTAAATGTAGTAGAGTAACACTCATGCCAATCCAAAATCCACTCAAGAATTCCCTTCTCTAATTACAATCTGTTGCGCAAAGTACAAAAATGCGAAACGGATCCATAACTCACTAATAAATTCCTCTATGAAACCGCCCTTTGACGTTATATGTTTATTTCATTAGAATAACACTCATGCAAATCGAAAATACATTCCTGAATTCCATTCTCTAATTAAAATCCGTTGCGCAAAATACAAAAATGCGAACCGGATCCACAACTCGCCAATAAATTCCTGTATGAAGCCGCCCTTCGACGTTATATGTTTATTTCATTAGAATAACATTCATGCAAAACAAATGGATCCACAACTCACCAATAAATTCCTCTCTGAAACCGTCCTTCGACGGTTATATGTTTATTTCATTTGAATAATAATCATGCAAAACCGAAATCTATTCCTGAATTCCGTTCTCTAATTAAAATCCGTTGCGCAAAATACAAAAATGTGAAACGGATCCCCAAATCAAAATGCGAAATGGATCCACAACTCACTAATAAATTCCTCTATAACACTCATGCAAAACCAAAATCCATTCCTGAATTCCGATCTCTAATTAAAATCCGTTGCGCAAAATACAAAAATGCGAAACGGATCCACATCTCACAAATAAATTCCTCTATGAAGCCGCCCTTTGACGGTTATGTTTAATGTAGCAGGATAACACTTATGCAAAACCAAAATCCATTCCTGAATTCCGTTCTCTAATTAAAATCTGTTGCGCAATATACAGAAAAATGCAAAACGGATCCCCAAATCACCAATAAATTTCTCTATGAAGCCGCCCTTTGACGGTTATGTTAAATGTAGTAGAAATTCCCGTCTCTAATTACAATCTGTTGCGCAAAGTACAAAAATGCGAAACGGATCCACAACTCACCAATAAATTCCTCTATGAAACCGCCCTTCGACGTTATATGTTTATTTCATTAGAATAACACTCATGCAAATCGAAAATACATTCCTGAATTCCATTCTCTAATTAAAATCCGTTGCGCAAAATACAAAAATGCGAACCGGATCCACAACTCGCCAATAAATTCCTGTATGAAGCCGCCCTTCGACGTTATATGTTTATTTCATTAGAATAACATTCATGCAAAACAAATGGATCCACAACTCACCAATAAATTCCTCTCTGAAACCGTCCTTCGACGGTTATATGTTTATTTCATTTGAATAATAATCATGCAAAACCGAAATCTATTCCTGAATTCCGTTCTCTAATTAAAATCCGTTGCGCAAAATACAAAAATGTGAAACGGATCCCCAAATCAAAATGCGAAATGGATCCACAACTCACTAATAAATTCCTCTATAACACTCATGCAAAACCAAAATCCATTCCTGAATTCCGATCTCTAATTAAAATCCGTTGCGCAAAATACAAAAATGCGAAACGGATCCACATCTCACAAATAAATTCCTCTATGAAGCCGCCCTTTGACGGTTATGTTTAATGTAGCAGGATAACACTTATGCAAAACCAAAATCCATTCCTGAATTCCGTTCTCTAATTAAAATCTGTTGCGCAATATACAGAAAAATGCAAAACGGATCCCCAAATCACCAATAAATTCCTCTATGAAGGCGCCCTTTGACGGTTATGTTAAATGTAGTAGAATAACACTCATGCCAATCCAAAATCCACTCAAGAATTCCCTTCTCTAATTACAATCTGCTGCGCAAAGTACAAAAATGCGAAACGGATCCACAACTCACCAATAAATTCCTCTATGAAACCGCCCTTTGACGTTATATGTTTATTTCATTAGAATAACACTCATGCAAATCGAAAATACATTCCTGAATTCCATTCTCTAATCAAAATCCGTTGCGCAAAATACAAAAATGCGAACCGGATCCACAACTTGCCAATAAATTCCTCTATGAAGCCGCCCTTCGACGTTATATGTTTATTTCATTAGAATAACACTCATGCAAAACAAATGGATCCACAACTCACCAATAAATTCCTCTCTGAAACCGTCCTTCGACGGTTATATGTTTATTTCATTTGAATAATAATCATGCAAAACCGAAATCTAATCCTGAATTCCGTTCTCTAATTAAAATCCGTTGCGCACAATACAAAAATGTGAAACGGATCCCTAAATCAAAATGCGAAATGGATCCACAACTCACTAATAAATTCCTCTATAACACTCATGCAAAACCAAAATCCATTCCAGAATTCTGATCTCTAATTAAAATCCGTTGCGCAAAATACAAAAATACGAAACGGATCCACATCTCACAAATAAATTCCTCTATGAAGCCGCCCTTTGACGATTATGTTTAATGTAGCAGGATAACACTTATGCAAAACCAAAATCCATTCCTGAATTCCGTTCTCTAATTAAAATCTGTTGCGCAATATACAGAAAAATGCAAAACGGATCCCCAAATCACCAATAAATTCCTCTATGAAGCCGCCCTTTGACGGTTATGTTAAATGTAGTAGAATAACACTCATGCCAATCCAAAATCCACTCAAGAATTCCCTTTTCTAATTACAATCTGTTGCGCAAAGTACAAAAATGCGAAACGGATCCACAACTCACCAATAAATTCCTCTATGAAACCGCCCTTCGACGTTATATGTTTATTTCATTAGAATAACACTCATGCAAATCGAAAATACATTCCTGAATTCCATTCTCTAATTAAAATCCGTTGCGCAAAATACAAAAAATGCGAACCGGATCCACAACTCGCCAATAAATTCCTCTATGAAGCCGCCCTTCGACGATATATGTTTATTTCATTAGAATAACACTCATGCAAAACAAATGGATCCACAACTCACCAATAAATTCCTCTCTGAAACCGTCCTTCGACGGTTATATGTTTATTTCATTTGAATAATAATCATGCAAAACCGAAATCTATTCCTGAATTCCGTTCTCTAATTAAAATCCGTTGCGCAAAATACAAAAATGTGAAACGGATCCCCAAATCAAAATGCGAAATGGATCCACAACTCACTAATAAATTCCTCTATAACACTCATGCAAAACCAAAATCCATTCCTGAATTCCGATCTCTAATTAAAATCCGTTGCGTAAAATACAAAAATGCGAAACGTATCCACATCTCACAAATAAATTCCTCTATGAAGCCGCCCTTTGACGGTTATGTTTAATGTAGCAGGATAACACTTATGCAAAACCAAAATCCATTCCTGAATTCCGTTCTCTAATTAAAATCTGTTGCGCAATATACAGAAAAATGCAAAACGGATCCCCAAATCACCAATAAATTCCTCTATGAAGCCGCCCTTTGACGGTTATGTTAAATGTAGTAGAATAACACTCATGCCAATCCAAAATCCACTCAAGAATTCCCTTCTCTAATTACAATCTGTTGCGCAAAGTACAAAAATGCGAAACGGATCCACAACTCACAAATAAATTCCTCTATGAAACCGCCCTTCGACGTTATATGTTTATTTCATTAGAATAACACTCATGCAAATCGAAAATACATTCCTGAATTCCATTCTCTAATTAAAATCCGTTGCGCAAAATACAAAAATGCGAACCGGATCCACAACTCGCCAATAAATTCCTCTATGAAGCCGCCCTTCGACGTTATATGTTTATTTCATTAGAATAACACTCATGCAAAACAAATGGATCCACAACTCACAAATAAATTCCTCTCTGAAACCGTCCTTCGACGGTTATATGTTTATTTTATTTGAATAATAATCATGCAAAACCGAAATCTATTCCTGAATTCCGTTCTCTAATTAAATCCGTTGCGCAAAATACAAAAATGTGAAACGGATCCCCAAATCAAAATGCGAAATGGATCCACAACTCACTAATAAATTCCTCTATAACACTCATGCAAAACCAAAATCCATTCCTGAATTCTGATCTCTAATTAAAATCCGTTGCGCAAAATACAAAAATGCGAAACGGATCCACATCTCACAAATAAATTCCTCTATGAAGCCGCCCTTTGACGCTTATGTTTAATGTAGCAGGATAACACTTATGCAAAACCAAAATCCATTCCTGAATTCCGTTCTCTAATTAAAATCTGTTGCGCAATATACAGAAAAATGCAAAACGGATCCCCAAATCACCAATAAATTCCTATATGAAGCCGCCCTTTGACGGTTATGTTAAATGTAGTAGAATAACACTCATGCCAATCCAAAATCCACTCAAGAATTCCCTTCTCTAATTACAATCTGTTGCGCAAAGTACAAAAATGCGAAACGGATCCACAACTCACCAATAAATTCCTCTATGAAACCGCCCTTCGACGTTATATGTTTATTTCATTAGAATAACACTCATGCAAAACAAATGGATCCACAACTCACCAATAAATTCCTCTCTGAAACCGTCCTTCGACGGTTATATGTTTATTTCATTTGAATAATAATCATGCAAAACCGAAATCTATTCCTGAATTCCGTTCTCTAATTAAAATCCGTTGCGCAAAATACAAAAATGTGAAACGGATCCCCAAATCAAAATGCGAAATGGATCCACAACTCACTAATAAATTCCTCTATAACACTCATGCAAAACCAAAATCCATTCCTGAATTCCGATCTCTAATTAAAATCCGTTGCGTAAAATACAAAAATGCGAAACGTATCCACATCTCACAAATAAATTCCTCTATGAAGCCGCCCTTTGACGGTTATGTTTAATGTAGCAGGATAACACTTATGCAAAACCAAAATCCATTCCTGAATTCCGTTCTCTAATTAAAATCTGTTGCGCAATATACAGAAAAATGCAAAACGGATCCCCAAATCACCAATAAATTCCTCTATGAAGCCGCCCTTTGACGGTTATGTTAAATGTAGTAGAATAACACTCATGCCAATCCAAAATCCACTCAAGAATTCCCTTCTCTAATTACAATCTGTTGCGCAAAGTACAAAAATGCGAAACGGATCCACAACTCACAAATAAATTCCTCTATGAAACCGCCCTTCGACGTTATATGTTTATTTCATTAGAATAACACTCATGCAAATCGAAAATACATTCCTGAATTCCATTCTCTAATTAAAATCCGTTGCGCAAAATACAAAAATGCGAACCGGATCCACAACTCGCCAATAAATTCCTCTATGAAGCCGCCCTTCGACGTTATATGTTTATTTCATTAGAATAACACTCATGCAAAACAAATGGATCCACAACTCACAAATAAATTCCTCTCTGAAACCGTCCTTCGACGGTTATATGTTTATTTTATTTGAATAATAATCATGCAAAACCGAAATCTATTCCTGAATTCCGTTCTCTAATTAAAATCCGTTGCGCAAAATACAAAAATGTGAAACGGATCCCCAAATCAAAATGCGAAATGGATCCACAACTCACTAATAAATTCCTCTATAACACTCATGCAAAACCAAAATCCATTCCTGAATTCTGATCTCTAATTAAAATCCGTTGCGCAAAATACAAAAATGCGAAACGGATCCACATCTCACAAATAAATTCCTCTATGAAGCCGCCCTTTGACGGTTATGTTTAATGTAGCAGGATAACACTTATGCAAAACCAAAATCCATTCCTGAATTCCGTTCTCTAATTAAAATCTGTTGCGCAATATACAGAAAAATGCAAAACGGATCCCCAAATCACCAATAAATTCCTCTATGAAGCCGCCCTTTGACGGTTATGTTAAATGTAGTAGAATAACACTCATGCCAATCCAAAATCCACTCAAGAATTCCCTTCTCTAATTACAATCTGTTGCGCAAAGTACAAAAATGCGAAACGGATCCACAACTCACCAATAAATTCCTCTATGAAACCGCCCTTCGACGTTATATGTTTATTTCATTAGAATAACACTCATGCAAATCGAAAATACATTCCTGAATTCCATTCTCTTATTAAAATCCGTTGCGCAAAATACAAAAATGCGAACCGGATCCACAACTCGCCAATAAATTCCTCTATGAAGCCGCCCTTCGACGTTATATGTTTATTTCATTAGAATAACACTCATGCAAAACAAATGGATCCACAACTCACCAATAAATTCCTCTCTGAAACCGTCCTTCGACGGTTATATGTTTATTTCATTTGAATAATAATCATGCAAAACCGAAATCTATTCCTGAATTCCGTTCTCTAATTAAAATCCGTTGCGCAAAATACAAAAATGTGAAACGGATCCCCAAATCAAAATGCGAAATGGATCCACAACTCACTAATAAATTCCTCTATAACACTCATGCAAAACCAAAATCCATTCCTGAATTCCGATCTCTAATTAAAATCCGTTGCGTAAAATACAAAAATGCGAAACGTATCCACATCTCACAAATAAATTCCTCTATGAAGCCGCCCTTTGACGGTTATGTTTAATGTAGCAGGATAACACTTATGCAAAACCAAAATCCATTCCTGAATTCCGTTCTCTAATTAAAATCTGTTGCGCAATATACAGAAAAATGCAAAACGGATCCCCAAATCACCAATAAATTCCTCTATGAAGCCGCCCTTTGACGGTTATGTTAAATGTAGTAGAATAACACTCATGCCAATCAAAAATCCACTCAAGAATTCCCTTCTCTAATTACAATCTGTTGCGCAAAGTACAAAAATGCGAAACGGATCCACAACTCACAAATAAATTCCTCTATGAAACCGCCCTTCGACGTTATATGTTTATTTCATTAGAATAACACTCATGCAAATCGAAAATACATTCCTGAATTCCATTCTCTAATTAAAATCCGTTGCGCAAAATACAAAAATGCGAACCGGATCCACAACTCGCCAATAAATTCCTCTATGAAGCCGCCCTTCGACGTTATATGTTTATTTCATTAGAATAACACTCATGCAAAACAAATGGATCCACAACTCACAAATAAATTCCTCTCTGAAACCGTCCTTCGACGGTTATATGTTTATTTTATTCGAATAATAATCATGCAAAACCGAAATCTATTCCTGAATTCCGTTCTCTAATTAAAATCCGTTGCGCAAAATACAAAAATGTGAAACGGATCCCCAAATCAAAATGCGAAATGGATCCACAACTCACTAATAAATTCCTCTATAACACTCATGCAAAACCAAAATCCATTCCTGAATTCTGATCTCTAATTAAAATCCGTTGCGCAAAATACAAAAATGCGAAACGGATCCACATCTCACAAATAAATTCCTCTATGAAGCCGGCCTTTGACGGTTATGTTTAATGTAGTAGGATAACACTTATGCAAAACCAAAATCCATTCCTGAATTCCGTGTTCTAATTAAAATCTGTTGCGCAATATACAAAAAAATGCAAAACGGATCCCCAAATCACCAATAAATTCCTCTATGAAGCCGCCCTTTGACGGTTATGTTAAATGTAGTAGAAATTCCCTTCTCTAATTACAATCTGTTGCGCAAAGTACAAAAATGCGAAACGGATCCACAACTCACCAATAAATTCCTCTATGAAACCGCCCTTCGACGTTATATGTTTATTTCATTAGAATAACACTCATGCAAATCGAAAATACATTCCTGAATTCCATTCTCTAATTAAAATCCGTTGCGCAAAATACAAAAATGCGAAACGGATCCACATCTCACAAATAAATTCCTCTATGAAGCCGCCCTTTGACGGTTATGTTAAATGTAGTAGAATAACACTCATGCCAATCCAAAATCCACTCAAGAATTCCCTTCTCTAATTACAATCTGTTGCGCAAAGTACAAAAATGCGAAACGGATCCACAACTCACCAATAAATTCCTCTATGAAACCGCCCTTCGACGTTATATGTTTATTTCATTAGAATAACACTCATGCAAATCGAAAATACATTCCTGAATTCCATTCTCTAATTAAAATCCGTGGCGCAAAATACAAAAATGCGAACCGGATCCACAACTCGCCAATAAATTCCTCTATGAAGCCGCCCTTCGACGTTATATGTTTATTTCATTAGAATAACACTCATGCAAAACAAATGGATCCACAACTCACCAATAAATTCCTCTCTGAAACCGTCCTTCGACGGTTATATGTTTATTTCATTTGAATAATAATCATGCAAAACCGAAATCTATTCCTGAATTCCGTTCTCTAATTAAAATCCGTTGCGCAAAATACAAAAATGCGAAACGGATCCACATCTCACAAATAAATTCCTCTATGAAGCCGCCCTTTGACGGTTATGTTTAATGTAGCAGGATAACACTTATGCAAAACCAAAATCCATTCCTGAATTCCGTTCTCTAATTAAAATCTGTTGCGCAATATACAGAAAAATGCAAAACGGATCCCCAAATCACCAATAAATTCCTCTATGAAGCCGCCCTTTGACGGTTATGTTAAATGTAGTAGAATAACACTCATGCCAATCCAAAATCCACTCAAGAATTCCCTTCTCTAATTACAATCTGTTGCGCAAAGTACAAAAATGCGAAACGGATCCACAACTCACCAATAAATTCCTCTATGAAACCGCCCTTCGACGTTATATGTTTATTTCATTAGAATAACACTCATGCAAAACAAATGGAATCACAACTCACCAATAAATTCCTCTCTGAAACCGTCCTTCGACGGTTATATGTTTATTTCATTTGAATAATAATCATGCAAAACCGAAATCTATTCCTGAATTCCGTTCTCTAATTAAAATCCGTTGCGCAAAATACAAAAATGTGAAACGGATCCCCAAATCAAAATGCGAAATGGATCCACAACTCACTAATAAATTCCTCTATAACACTCATGCAAAACCAAAATCCATTCCTGAATTCCGATCTCTAATTAAAATCCGTTGCGCAAAATACAAAAATGCGAAACGGATCCACATCTCACAAATAAATTCCTCTATGAAGCCGCCCTTTGACGGTTATGTTTAATGTAGCAGGATAACACTTATGCAAAACCAAAATCCATTCCTGAATTCCGTTCTCTAATTAAAATCTGTTGCGCAATATACAGAAAAATGCAAAACGGATCCCCAAATCACCAATAAATTCCTCTATGAAGCCGCCCTTTGACGGGGAGGTTAAGTTTTATTAACCAATTTTATTGAACAAACCAAGAGGTACACCTAACCTAACAGAGTATTACCTAACAGAGTATTATGTGCCTTGTGTGTGACCCCCTCTGATAAGTGGTAGCATATAAAATAGCGCCCTCGCTTGTTTTGTGATTACATAGCAACTATCTTCATGGCTGTGTGCACAGAGCCTCCCTGGGTCTCTTTCCCACCCACTGCCTCCCTATTGGTATTTGTCATTACTCAGCCTCTCTATAGGCTTTCCCATCATTGCTCTATTCTTTCCTTGGGAAAGTAGCTGTATCTGACGATCGGTAACCGTGAGGTCTTTCTCACGTAAGTGGGCGATCGGGTCAGCGTTGGGTCCTTCTCTTAGGCCCCATCACGCTTCCACTTCAGTCGGGTCTTTGGGACAATCAGTCTGTCTGTCGCCATTACATTGTCTCAGCTGATCTGGACTGGGGGTTGGAGCAGCTACTTCCCCCGTTCCGGCAAATTGGTTTCCTTGTATGCTTGTCTCCCGCATTTAGTGGGGGAGAGTCCCTGCTTCGGGTGGATTGGTGTGAGCCCCCTTGGGCTTCACATTAGTGGTCCGTATTGGTGCAGTTCAATAAGGTTATGTTAAATGTAGTAGAATAACACTCATGCCAATCCAAAATCCACTCAAGAATTCCCTTCTCTAATTACAATCTGTTGCGCAAAGTACAAAAATGCGAAACGGATCCACAACTCACCAATAAATTCCTTTATGAAACCGCCCTTCGACGTTATATGTTTATTTCATTAGAATAACACTCATGCAAATCGAAAATACATTCCTGAATTCCATTCTCTAATTAAAATCCGTTGCGCAAAATACAAAAATGAACCGGATCCACAACTCGCCAATAAATTCCTCTATGAAGCTGCCCTTCGACGTTATATGTTTATTTCATTAGAATAACACTCATGCAAAACAAATGGATCCACAACTCACCAATAAATTCCTCTCTGAAACCGTCCTTCGACGGTTATATGTTTATTTCATTTGAATAATAATCATGCAAAACCGAAATCTATTCCTGAATTCCGTTCTCTAATTAAAATCCGTTGCGCAAAATACAAAAATGTGAAACGGATCCCCAAATCAAAATACGAAATGGATCCACAACTCACTAATAAATTCCTCTATAACACTCATGCAAAACCAAAATCCATTCCTGAATTCCGATCTCTAATTAAAATCCGTTGCGCAAAATACAAAAATGCGAAACGGATCCACATCTCACAAATAAATTCCTCTATGAAGCCGCCCTTTGACGGTTATGTTTAATGTAGCAGGATAACACTTATGCAAAACCAAAATCCATTCCTGAATTCCGTTCTCCAATTAAAATCTGTTGCGCAATATACAGAAAAATGCAAAACGGATCCCCAAATCACCAATAAATTCCTCTATGAAGCCGCCCTTTGACGGTTATGTTAAATGTAGTAGAATAACACTCATGCCAATCCAAAATCCACTCGAGAATTCCCTTCTCTAATTACAATCTGTTGCGCAAAGTACAAAAATGCGAAACGGATCCCCACGGCTAACCTTCGCTCTGGCTCCCGTGAGTTTCTTGTTGTTCCAAAAAGCAAAATGAAGTCTTTCGGTGATAGAGCTTTCTCCATCGCGGGCCCTAAATTATGGAACACTCTCCCAATGGACATACGTCAGGCAGGTTCAGTTCAGGAGTTCAAGTCGCGACTTAAGACCTACTTATTTAACTTGGAAATCTAATTGATGTGTTTTTGTTCATGATCTTTCATTTCATTCATAATGCATTTTTCATGTCATACACATTCATATCTCTTGTTTAAATATGCATTTGACTCTGTGTATGTTTATCTCTGTAGTTTTATGATCATTGTTGTATTTTTGCTTTAATCTTGTATTTATATGTTGTACAGCGCTTTGAGTTTAGATCTCACTAAAGTAAAGCGCTCTATAAGTGTGTGTTATTATTATTATTATTATTATACTCCATTATTAACAAAGTTAATACTGAGTATATTGGTTTTGTTTTTGCGCGGGGCGACTATCATTTTGGAATAGCTCGAAAACTAGTCAACCTATTCCAACCAGAATCGGCACACGTTATTTTTTTCTCGACATGCGCTACGACTCCGCGTTTCGGAAAAAAATACGCACTAGATTTTTTTTTTATCATGGAAAAGGCTTATTTTAGCTTATCTCAGCTTTGAGATAATATTCGAATATTATCTCCCCCATTGAAAACAATGGGAAAATACTCCCGATGAGATATCTCAAAAACTAATTGAGCCATTGCACTGAAAATTGACACACAGGCTGATGACTACAACAGCTTTAATTGATGTGCCACTCGGGAAATTCTGACAGTTTCCATGGCAACGGGAGCCATTCACCAAATTTCACTGGTTTCCATGGAAACCATGCACAAACAAAATTTGTTGAATTCATAGAAATATGCACATGCATATATAGCATCATGCTGCCAGGTTTCAGAGTCACACATGCAAAAATGAGTGCTTGAGAGCTCATTTTGTGGCTCATTTTGTAATTTTTCACTATTGGTCGTCACGGTAACCCGAAAAGCGACGTCGCACATTTTAAGCGAACCGACCTGAATCGACAATTTGTGGACTCGACCCGACGCTGAAAATCTCGTTCCAATCGCTCAATTCGTTCCAAAGATATTGCCCCGTCTATCAGCCCGCCTATCAGCCAGCCCTGTATGGGCTGGCTGACAGTCTGCTAGTACAACAAATCATACTTAGTGTTATTTGTCATCAGTTGGTATTATTCATCATGATGGGTAATTTGCATGTTTCACTATCTGTCCCCATAAAAATAAAACACCCCCCCCCCCCCCTCCCCACACCAAAACGTATGGGTTTCCTGTACTGATAGCCTGCTATAGGCACTGTACAGAACAGTATTGTACAGAACAGTATTTTAGGCAGATTATTTTACTTCCAAATCCAAGAGATGGTTTATAGGCTCCCCATTGCATTCCGAACTGTACGTGTCGTATGCCCGGGGGGGGGGGGGGGTACTCGGATTTGGTTTGGTCGGGGGTGTGCAGCTGGAGATTCAAAACCCATACCCATTTCTAAGGGTGATTTTTCGCGAAAATAGACCTAATTTTGGCAAATTTTCGCGAAAAATGACCTAATTTTGGCAAATTTTCGCGAAAATCGCGAAAACAGGACCCAGTGTCTAAGGATTTTTCACTGAAAAGCCTACCCATGGCTAAGGATGTCTCATGAAAAAGCGACCCACTGGAGCGGCACATCCCCGTATACCTGATATACGTGAGTACCCCCCCCCCCCCCCCCCGGGGTCGTATGATACCAATTCCCTGACCGGATGACTCCACATGGAGTGTTACTGTTGGCCAGTATCACCATCAAGTATCAAGTATTACCATTCAGACATGAGACTATCACTATGAGTATGATTGATTCAGAGAGATGTTATTTTTTATTACAGTTACACCTCCCTGATTGAATCAAATGGAAGCTTATATTATAAATTTCTTTCAATAATAATACTGTACCTAACTCTCGCATTCTATTTAAATTTTCATTCCATTTCTGTAAAAGTGTCAAATTCAAGAGTTTGTTTTGCTTGCTAAATACAGCCTGTAAGCATGACTCAAGGGAGCACACTACTAAATCATAGATCTATGACTAAATGCATTATTCCTTCCTTACTTCTCTTTGACATACTGCAGTCCCCTAAATCACTCTAAATCCATGTAGCTTGTGATTTGATCAATAACATGTTTATATTTTATCATCTTTTTATAAATGTGCATAACTGAAAATCAACCCCAAATTGCTGTCAATATTTTTAGATCTAAACCGACAAAAGTTAACGTTGTGATTTTGTGGTATATTATTCGGCTCTCATTCGCGCATGCACTGTATGTAAATTGGTCGGTAACACAATAGTTTAGCCAATATTGATTTGTTTTCCTTTTTTAAAATTGAAGAAGAGAATCCATAAAACCCAAATGTGATCAAAACATTAAAAATTTACTGCCAATTTCGCTCATATCATTCCATCAAATAGGAACTATTATCGTACTCAACTTTGCCGGAAGTGCTGCACACAACGGTAGTGTTTCGCTTCCACAACTTTCACATGGGGGGGGGGGGGGGGCACGCCACTAAATAGTTCTTCCATTGAAATACACGCATTGTTGCCATAATGTGTGCATTTATTACCCTTAGTTACAACGATGTTTGGAGTATTTTTGCATATGAATATTTTCATTAAAGACATAATTTTTTTAAAAGATGTTTTGTTGTGACCAATCTAGACTCAATTAAACAGTGCCACCATAATTTTCAAAGAATAGGCCTATCTACTATTATATAGGTCTTAGATCAGGCCAAGTAAAATAAATAATATGTTGATCATCCGGGGGTTTTTTTAAATGACGAGGGAGGCCCTTATATTTGTTATTATGTTATTTTTTGTTACTATTCATTTATGTGTGAAATTCCAATTCCTGAAGCTTTTGGCCTCATATTGTGAAAACAAAGAGGCCCTTATTATTTCATGTTATTTCCTAACTTTCCTACCCTAGGCTGGAACAATAGTGTGCGATGTGTTTATAAATACTACTGAAACACTTCTATACATCTCTTTTATGACAACAGTATATGAATTAATGTTATAAAGCTAATATAAGATAGTAACAAAAATATTTCAAATTCACCAAAAATCGGTGAGGGCGGGCGACATTCAACATGTTATTTATTTTACTTGGCCTTATATGAGACCCTATTTTTTGTTGTAGAACCACAATATTTGAAGTTGAAGTTACCGTAATGAATTTAGTTTGACAAAATTATGATGGTTTTCAAGGATTGTTTTCATCTAAAATTTGTTTGCCTCTCGAAAAATGCAACCCTGCTATATATTTTTCTTTTTCATTCTTTTTTTACTGCTTGCTATTTGCTATTTAATCATAATCTCAATCATAATTTCAATACTAGGCTTGATAGTTGTTGTTCTCTGTGAGTACCAACGAGCCGTTTGAAACCAACGACCAACGACCCACAAGTTTTACTTAGCTTTGTAGAATCTGTCAAACGTATTTGATATTAGGCCTACGGCCTATAAGATGATAATATGTAGACTAGCGTGTTGTAAGAACCCTAAAACATGTGTATATTGCCGAGAGCACTCATGTATAAAAGTTGTAATAATGTGTATACCCTTGATTGCTCGACGAATCATCTCACCTATATCCTTTGCTATGACTGAGATCATCTCAGTCATAGCAAAGGATATAGGATATAGGTCCTATTTAAGAGAGTTTAGACTAAGGCAAAAAAAAAAAAAAAGTTGACTTGCCCTTTCAGGGTCAAAGTCAGGGTCGGACGGTCGGATTTTTTTTTTTTTTTTTTTCCTGCACAAAAACACGTTTTAAAGATTTTTTTCTAAAAAAAATGTTAACAAATTTTTAATTTTTTTTTTGATTTTTAAACAAGCAGATACTACTTAAAAACGCGTTTTGATCTTTCTTTATTGTTATGTGCTTCTTTTTAAAAAAAAATTTTTATTTTTTTAATCTTTTTATTTATTTTAAAAAAATAATTAAAAAAAATAGCGACCCTAGATTTCCGAAAATTAGGGTCGGTCGGAAAGGGCAAGTCAACTTCTTTTTTTTTTTTGGCCTTAAGGGAATTTTGTTAATACATACGTTTAAAGTAGAAAGAAAACAATGAGGTTTATTCCGGGTTTTTTTTGTTCGTTAGGGCGAAATCTATATGTTTAAAATGACATTTAAGGCGATATACTTTTGAAAATAATTTTGCCTTATTCCGCTATTAACATCATAATGATAAAAAGTAAGCGTGTGATTCAATTTGTAGGGATATTTGTCTCATTAGACCTGACCATTTTGGGCTTTATTTACATGATAACACTAGATATCGGTTCAAGCAAAGCAACCCTTAGCGCAGATTCACGTTGAAAAAGACACCTTTATTCTCCGTCTGATTGTCCGTGAGATTTTGTTGACATGTTAATAATGGAGTATTTGTTCTCTTTGAGTACCTTTCTTGTTATTATTATTATTATTATTATTATTATTATCCACAACTCACCAATAAATTCCTCTATGAAACCGCCCTTCGACGTTATATGTTTATTTCATTAGAATAACACTCATGCAAATCGAAAATACATTCCTGAATTCCATTCTCTAATTAAAATCCGTTGCGCAAAATACAAAAATGCGAACCGGATCCACAACTCGCCAATAAATTCCTCTATGAAGCCGCCCTTCGACGTTATATGTTTATTTCATTAGAATAACACTCATGCAAATCGAAAATACATTCCTGAATTCCATTCTCTAATTAAAATCCGTTGCGCAAAATACAAAAATGCGAACCGGATCCACAACTCGCCAATAAATTCCTCTGTGAAGCCGCCCTTCGACGTTATATGTTTATTTCATTAGAATAACACTCATGCAAAACAAATGGATCCACAACTCACCAATAAATTCCTCTCTGAAACCGTCCTTCGACGGTTATATGTTTATTTCATTTGAATAATAATCATGCAAAACCGAAATCTATTCCTGAATTCCGTTCTCTAATTAAAATCCGTTGCGCAAAATACAAAAATGTGAAACGGATCCCCAAATCAAAATGCGAAATGGATCCACAACTCACTAATAAATTCCTCTATAACACTCATGCAAAACCAAAATCCATTCCTGAATTCCGATCTCTAATTAAAATCCGTTGCGTAAAATACAAAAATGCGAAACGGATCCACATCTCACAAATAAATTCCTCTATGAAGCCGCCCTTTGACGGTTATGTTTAATGTAGCAGGATAACACTTATGCAAAACCAAAATCCATTCCTGAATTCCGTTCTCTAATTAAAATCTGTTGCGCAATATACAGAAAAATGCAAAACGGATCCCCAAATCACCAATAAATTCCTCTATGAAGCCGCCCTTTGACGGTTATGTTAAATGTAGTAGAATAACACTCATGCCAATCAAAAATCCACTCAAGAATTCCCTTCTCTAATTACAATCTGTTGCGCAAAGTACAAAAATGCGAAACGGATCCACAACTCACCAATAAATTCCTCTATGAAACCGCCCTTCGACGTTATATGTTTATTTCATTAGAATAACACTCATGCAAATCGAAAATACATTCCTGAATTCCATTCTCTAATTAAAATCCGTTGCGCAAAATACAAAAATGCGAACCGGATCCACAACTCGCCAATAAATTCCTCTATGAAGCCGCCTTTCGACGTTATATGTTTATTTCATTAGAATAACACTCATGCAAAACAAATGGATCCACAACTCACCAATAAATTCCTCTCTGAAACCGTCCTTCGACGGTTATATGTTTATTTCATTTGAATAATAATCATGCAAAACCGAAATCAATTCCTGAATTCCGTTCTCTAATTAAAATCCGTTGCGCAAAATACAAAAATGTGAAACGGATCCCCAAATCAAAATGCGAAATGGATCCACAACTCACTAATAAATTCCTCTATAACACTCATGCAAAACCAAAATCCATTCCTGAATTCCGATCTCTAATTAAAATCCGTTGCGCAAAATACAAAAATGCGAAACGGATCCACATCTAACAAATAAATTCCTCTATGAAGCCGCCCTTTGACGGTTATGTTTAATGTAGCAGGATAACACTTATGCAAAACCAAAATCCATTCCTGAATTCCGTTCTCTAATTAAAATCTGTTGCGCAATATACAGAAAAATGCAAAACGGATCCCCAAATCACCAATAAATTCCTCTATGAAGCCGCCCTTTGACGGTTATGTTAAATGTAGTAGAATAACACTCATGCCAATCCAAAATCCACTCAAGAATTCCCTTCTCTAATTACAATCTGTTGCGCAAAGTACAAATATGCGAAACGGATCCACAACTCACCAATAAATTCCTCTATGAAACCGCCCTTCGACGTTATATGTTTAT
Organism: Ophiura sarsii; assembly: GCA_035610835.1. Classification (NCBI taxonomy): domain Eukaryota; kingdom Metazoa; phylum Echinodermata; class Ophiuroidea; order Amphilepidida; family Ophiuridae; genus Ophiura; species Ophiura sarsii. The sequence continues at coordinate 78,649,059 of CM069448.1, read as the reverse complement.
TTCATTAGAATAACACTCATGCAAATCGAAAATACATTCCTGAATTCCATTCTCTAATTAAAATCCGTTGCGCAAAATACAAAAATGCGAACCGGATCCACAACTCGCCAATAAATTCCTCTATGAAGCCGCCTTTCGACGTTATATGTTTATTTCATTAGAATAACACTCATGCAAAACAAATGGATCCACAACTCACCAATAAATTCCTCTGAAACCGTCCTTCGACGGTTATATGTTTATTTCATTTGAATAATAATCATGCAAAACCGAAATCTATTCCTGAATTCCGTTCTCTAATTAAAATCCGTTGCGCAAAATACAAAAATGTGAAACGGATCCCCAAATCAAAATGCGAAATGGATCCACAACTCACTAATAAATTCCTCTATAACACTCATGCAAAACCAAAATCCATTCCTGAATTCCGATCTCTAATTAAAATCCGTTGCGCAAAATACAAAAATGCGAAACGGATCCACATCTAACAAATAAATTCCTCTATGAAGCCGCCCTTTGACGGTTATGTTTAATGTAGCAGGATAACACTTATGCAAGACCAAAATCCATTCCTGAATTCCGTTATCTAATTAAAATCTGTTGCGCAATATACAGAAAAATGCAAAACGGATCCCCAAATCACCAATAAATTCCTCTATGAAGCCGCCCTTTGACGGTTATGTTAAATGTAGTAGAATAACACTCATGCCAATCAAAAATCCACTCAAGAATTCCCTTCTCTAATTACAATCTGTTGCGCAAAGTACAAAAATGCGAAACGGATCCACAACTCACCAATAAATTCCTCTATGAAACCACCCTTCGACGTTATATGTTTATTTCATTAGAATAACACTCATGCAAATCGAAAATACATTCCTGAATTCCATTCTCTAATTAAAATCCGTTGCGCAAAATACAAAAATGCGAACCGGATCCACAACTCGCCAATAAATTCCTCTATGAAGCCGCCCTTCGACGTTATATGTTTATTTCATTAGAATAACACTCATGCAAAACCAATGGATCCACAACTCACCAATAAATTCCTCTCTGAAACCGTCCTTCGACGGTTATATGTTTATTTCATATGAATAATAATCATGCAAAACCGAAATCTATTCCTGAATTCCGTTCTCTAATTAAAATCCGTTGCGCAAAATACAAAAATGTGAAATGGATCCCCAAATCAAAATGCGAAATGGATCCACAACTCACTAATAAATTCCTCTATAACACTCATGCGAAACCAAAATCCATTCCTGAATTCCGATCTCTAATTAAAATGCGTTGCGCAAAATACAAAAATGCGAAACGGATCCACATCTCACAAATAAATTCCTCTATGAAGCCGCCCTTTGACGGTTATGTTTAATGTAGCAGGATAACACTTATGCAAAACCAAAATCCATTCCTGAATTCCGTTCTCTAATTAAAATCTGTTGCGCAATATACAGAAAAAATGCAAAACGGATCCCCAAATCACCAATAAATTCCTCTATGAAGCCGCCCTTTGACGGTTATGTTAAATGTAGTAGAATAACACTCATGCCAATCAAAAATCCACTCAAGAATTCCCTTCTCTAATTAAATTACAATCTGTTGCGCAAAGTACAAAAATGCGAAACGGATCCACAACTCACCAATAAATTCCTCTATGAAACCACCCTTCGACGTTATATGTTTATTTCATTAGAATAACACTCATGCAAATCGAAAATACATTCCTGAATTCCATTCTCTAATTAAAATCCGTTGCGCAAAATACAAAAATGCGAACCGGATCCACAACTCGCCAATAAATTCCTCTATGAAGCCGCCCTTCGACGTTATATGTTTATTTCATTAGAATAACACTCATGCAAAACAAATGGATCCACAACTCACCAATAAATTCCTCTCTGAAACCGTCCTTCGACGGTTATATGTTTATTTCATGTGAATAATAATCATGCAAAACCGAAATCTATTCCTGAATTCCGTTCTCTAATTAAAATCCGTTGCGCAAAATACAAAAATGTGAAACGGATCCCCAAATCAAAATGCGAAATGGATCCACAACTCACTAATAAATTCCTCTATAACACTCATGCAAAACCAAAATCCATTCCTGAATTCCGATCTCTAATTAAAATCCGTTGCGTAAAATACAAAAATGCGAAACGGATCCACATCTCACAAATAAATTCCTCTATGAAGCCGCCCTTTGACGGTTATGTTTAATGTAGCAGGATAACACTTATGCAAAACCAAAATCCATTCCTGAATTCCGTTCTCGAATTAAAATCTGTTGCGCAATATACAGAAAAATGCAAAACGGATCCCCAAATCACCAATAAATTCCTCTATGAAGCCGCCCTTTGACGGTTATGTTAAATGTAGTAGAATAACACTCATGCCAATCCAAAATCCACTCAAGAATTCCCTTCTCTAATTACAATCTGTTGCGCAAAGTACAAAAATGCGAAACGGATCCACAACTCACCAATAAATTCCTCTATGAAACCGCCCTTCGACGTTATATGTTTATTTCATTAGAATAACACTCATGCAAATCGAAAATACATTCCTGAATTCCATTCTCTAATTAAAATCCGTTGCGCAAAATACAAAAATGCGAACCGGATCCACAATTCGCCAATAAATTCCTCTATGAAGCCGCCTTTCGACGTTATATGTTTATTTCATTAGAATAACACTCATGCAAAACAAATGGATCCACAACTCACCAATAAATTGCTCTGAAACCGTCCTTCGACGGTTATATGTTTATTTCATTTGAATAATAATCATGCAAAACCGAAATTTATTCCTGAATTCCGTTCTCTAATTAAAATCCGTTGCGCAAAATACAAAAATGTGAAACGGATCCCCAAATCAAAATGCGAAATGGATCCACAACTCACTAATAAATTCCTCTATAACACTCATGCTAAACCAAAATCCATTCCTGAATTCCGATCTCTAATTAACATCCGTTGCGCAAAATACAAAAATGCGAAACGGATCCACATCTAACAAATAAATTCCTCTATGAAGCCGCCCTTTGACGGTTATGTTTAATGTAGCAGGATAACACTTATGCAAAACCAAAATCCATTCCTGAATTCCGTTCTCTAATTAAAATCTGTTGCGCAATATACAGAAAAATGCAAAACCGATCCCCAAATCACCAATAAATTCCTCTATGAAGCCGCCCTTTGACGGTTATGTTAAATGTAGTAGAATAACACTCATGCCAATCCAAAATCCACTCAAGAATTCCCTTCTCTAATTACAATCTGTTGCGCGCAAAGTACAAAAATGCGAAACGGATCCACAACTCACCAATAAATTCCTCTATGAAACCACCCTTCGACGTTATATGTTTATATCATTAGAATAACACTCATGCAAATCGAAAATACATTCCTGAATTCCATTCTCTAATTAAAATCCGTTGCGAAATGGATCCACAACTCACTAATAAATTCCTCTATAACACTCATGCTAAACCAAAATCCATTCCTGAATTCCGATCTCTAATTAACATCCGTTGCGCAAAATACAAAAATGCGAAACGGATCCACATCTAACAAATAAATTCCTCTATGAAGCCGCCCTTTGACGGTTATGTTTAATGTAGCAGGATAACACTTATGCAAAACCAAAATCCATTCCTGAATTCCGTTCTCTAATTAAAATCTGTTGCGCAATATACAGAAAAATGCAAAACCGATCCCCAAATCACCAATAAATTCCTCTATGAAGCCGCCCTTTGACGGTTATGTTAAATGTAGTAGAATAACACTCATGCCAATCCAAAATCCACTCAAGAATTCCCTTCTCTAATTACAATCTGTTGCGCAAAGTACAAAAATGCGAAACGGATCCACAACTCACCAATAAATTCCTCTATGAAACCACCCTTCGACGTTATATGTTTATTTCATTAGAATAACACTCATGCAAATCGAAAATACATTCCTGAATTCCATTCTCTAATTAAAATCCGTTGCGCAAAATACAAAAATGCGAACCGGATCCACAACTCGCCAATAAATTCCTCTATGAAGCCGCCCTTCGACGTTATATGTTTATTTCATTAGAATAACACTCATGCAAAACAAATGGATCCACAACTCACCAATAAATTCCTCTCTGAAACCGTCCTTCGACGGTTATATGTTTATTTCATTTGAATAATAATCATGCAAAACCGAAATCTATTCCTGAATTCCGTTCTCTAATTAAAATCCGTTGCGCAAAATACAAAAATGTGAAACGGATCCCCAAATCAAAATGCGAAATGGATCCACAACTCACTAATAAATTCCTCTGTAACACTCATGCAAAACTAAAATCCATTCCTGAATTCCGATCTCTAATTAAAATCCGTTGCGTAAAATACAAAAATGCGAAACGGATCCACATCTCACAAATAAATTCCTCTATGAAGCCGCCCTTTGACGGTTATGTTTAATGTAGCAGGATAACACTTATGCAAAACCAAAATCCATTCCTGAATTCCGTTCTCTAATTAAAATCTGTTGCGCAATATACAGAAAAATGCAAAACGGATCCCCAAATCACCAATAAATTCCTCTATGAAGCCGCCCTTTGACGGTTATGTTAAATGTAGTAGAATAACACTCATGCCAATCCAAAATCCACTCAAGAATTCCCTTCTCTAATTACAATCTGTTGCGTAAAGTACAAAAATGCGAAACGGATCCACAACTCACCAATAAATTCCTCTATGAAACCGCCCTTCGACGTTATATGTTTATTTCATTAGAATAACACTCATGCAAATCGAAAATACATTCCTGAATTCCATTCTCTAATTAAAATCCGTTGCGCAAAATACAAAAATGCGAACCGGATCCACAACTCGCCAACAAATTCCTCTATGAAGCCGCCTTTCGACGTTATATGTTTATTTCATTAGAATAACACTCATGCAAAACAAATGGATCCACAACTCACCAATAAATTCCTCTCTGAAACCGTCCTTCGACGGTTATATGTTTATTTCATTTGAATAATAATCATGCAAAACCGAAATCTATTCCTGAATTCCGTTCTCTAATTAAAATCCGTTGCGCAAAATACAAAAATGTGAAACGGATCCCCAAATCAAAATGCGAAATGGATCCACAACTCACTAATAAATTCCTCTATAACACTCATGCAAAACCAAAATCCATTCCTGAATTCCGATCTCTAATTAAAATCCGTTGCGCAAAATACAAAAATGCGAAACGGATCCACATCTAACAAATAAATTCCTCTATGAAGCCGCCCTTTGACGGTTATGTTTAATGTAGCAGGATAACACTTATGCAAAACCAAAATCCATTCCTGAATTCCGTTCTCTAATTAAAATCTGTTGCGCAATATACAGAAAAATGCAAAACGGATCCCCAAATCACCAATAAATTCCTCTATGAAGCCGCCCTTTGACGGTTATGTTAAATGTAGTAGAATAACACTCATGCCAATCCAAAATCCACTCAAGAATTCCCTTCTCTAATTACAATCTGTTGCGCAAAGTACAAAAATGCGAAACGGATTCACAACTCACCAATAAATTCTTCTATGAAACCACCCTTCGACGTTATATGTTTATTTCATTAGAATAACACTCATGCAAATCGAAAATACATTCCTGAATTCCATTCTCTAATTAAAATCCGTTGCGCAAAATACAAAAATGCGAACCGGATCCACAACTCGCCAATAAATTCCTCTATGAAGCCGTCCTTCGACGTTATATGTTTATTTCATTAGAATAACACTCATGCAAAACAAATGGATCCACAACTCACCAATAAATTCCTCTCTGAAACCGTCCTTCGACGGTTATATGTTTATTTCATTTGAATAATAATCATGCAAAACCGAAATCTATTCCTGAATTCCGTTCTCTAATTAAAATCCGTTGCGCAAAATACAAAAATGTGAAACGGATCCCCTAATCAAAATGCGAAATGGATCCACAACTCACTAATAAATTCCTCTATAACACTCATGCAAAACCAAAATCCATTCCTGAATTCCGATCTCTAATTAAAATCCGTTGCGCAAAATACAAAAATGCGAAACGGATCCACATCTAACAAATAAATTCCTCTATGAAGCCGCCCTTTGACGGTTATGTTTAATGTAGCAGGATAACACTTATGCAAAACCAAAATCCATTCCTGAATTCCGTTCTCTAATTAAAATCTGTTGCGCAATATACAGAAAAATGCAAAACGGATCCCCAAATCACCAATAAATTCCTCTATGAAGCCGCCCTTTGACGGTTATGTTAAATGTAGTAGAATAACACTCATGCCAATCCAAAATCCACTCAAGAATTCCCTTCTCTAATTACAATCTGTTGCGCAAAGTACAAAAATGCGAAACGGATCCACAACTCACCAATAAATTCCTCTATTAAACCGCCCTTCGACGTTATATGTTTATTTCATTAGAATAACACTCATGCAAATCGAAAATACATTCCTGAATTCCATTCTCTAATTAAAATCCGTTGCGCAAAATACAAAAATGCGAACCGGATCCACAACTCGCCAATAAATTCCTCTATGAAGCCGCCCTTCGACGTTATATGTTTATTTCATTAGAATAACACTCATGCAAAACAAATGGATCCACAACTCACCAATAAATTCCTCTCTGAAACCGTCCTTCGACGGTTATATGTTTATTTCATTTGAATAATAATCATGCAAAACCGAAATCTATTCCTGAATTCCGTTCTCTAATTAAAATCCGTTGCGCAAAATACAAAAATGTGAAACGGATCCCCAAATCAAAATGCGAAATGGATCCACAACTCACTAATAAATTCCTCTGTAACACTCATGCAAAACTAAAATCCATTCCTGAATTCCGATCTCTAATTAAAATCCGTTGCGTAAAATACAAAAATGCGAAACGGATCCACATCTCACAAATAAATTCCTCTATGAAGCCGCCCTTTGACGGTTATGTTTAATGTAGCAGGATAACACTTATGCAAAACCAAAATCCATTCCTGAATTCCGTTCTCTAATTAAAATCTGTTGCGCAATATACAGAAAAATGCAAAACGGATCCCCAAATCACCAATAAATTCCTCTATGAAGCCGCCCTTTGACGGTTATGTTAAATGTAGTAGAATAACACTCATGCCAATCCAAAATCCACTCAAGAATTCCCTTCTCTAATTACAATCTGTTGCGTAAAGTACAAAAATGCGAAACGGATCCACAACTCACCAATAAATTCCTCTATGAAACCGCCCTTCGACGTTATATGTTTATTTCATTAGAATAACACTCATGCAAATCGAAAATACATTCCTGAATTCCATTCTCTAATTAAAATCCGTTGCGCAAAATACAAAAATGCGAACCGGATCCACAACTCGCCAACAAATTCCTCTATGAAGCCGCCTTTCGACGTTATATGTTTATTTCATTAGAATAACACTCATGCAAAACAAATGGATCCACAACTCACCAATAAATTCCTCTGAAACCGTCCTTCGACGGTTATATGTTTATTTCATTTGAATAATAATCATGCAAAACCGAAATCTATTCCTGAATTCCGTTCTCTAATTAAAATCCGTTGCGCAAAATACAAAAATGTGAAACGGATCCCCAAATCAAAATGCGAAATGGATCCACAACTCACTAATAAATTCCTCTATAACACTCATGCAAAACCAAAATCCATTCCTGAATTCCGATCTCTAATTAAAATCCGTTGCGCAAAATACAAAAATGCGAAACGGATCCACATCTAACAAATAAATTCCTCTATGAAGCCGCCCTTTGACGGTTATGTTTAATGTAGCAGGATAACACTTATGCAAGACCAAAATCCATTCCTGAATTCCGTTATCTAATTAAAATCTGTTGCGCAATATACAGAAAAATGCAAAACGGATCCCCAAATCACCAATAAATTCCTCTATGAAGCCGCCCTTTGACGGTTATGTTAAATGTAGTAGAATAACACTCATGCCAATCAAAAATCCACTCAAGAATTCCCTTCTCTAATTACAATCTGTTGCGCAAAGTACAAAAATGCGAAACGGATCCACAACTCACCAATAAATTCCTCTATGAAACCACCCTTCGACGTTATATGTTTATTTCATTAGAATAACACTCATGCAAATCGAAAATACATTCCTGAATTCCATTCTCTAATTAAAATCCGTTGCGCAAAATACAAAAATGCGAACCGGATCCACAACTCGCCAATAAATTCCTCTATGAAGCCGCCCTTCGACGTTATATGTTTATTTCATTAGAATAACACTCATGCAAAACCAATGGATCCACAACTCACCAATAAATTCCTCTCTGAAACCGTCCTTCGACGGTTATATGTTTATTTCATATGAATAATAATCATGCAAAACCGAAATCTATTCCTGAATTCCGTTCTCTAATTAAAATCCGTTGCGCAAAATACAAAAATGTGAAATGGATCCCCAAATCAAAATGCGAAATGGATCCACAACTCACTAATAAATTCCTCTATAACACTCATGCGAAACCAAAATCCATTCCTGAATTCCGATCTCTAATTAAAATGCGTTGCGCAAAATACAAAAATGCGAAACGGATCCACATCTCACAAATAAATTCCTCTATGAAGCCGCCCTTTGACGGTTATGTTTAATGTAGCAGGATAACACTTATGCAAAACCAAAATCCATTCCTGAATTCCGTTCTCTAATTAAAATCTGTTGCGCAATATACAGAAAAAATGCAAAACGGATCCCCAAATCACCAATAAATTCCTCTATGAAGCCGCCCTTTGACGGTTATGTTAAATGTAGTAGAATAACACTCATGCCAATCAAAAATCCACTCAAGAATTCCCTTCTCTAATTAAATTACAATCTGTTGCGCAAAGTACAAAAATGCGAAACGGATCCACACCTCACCAATAAATTCCTCTATGAAACCACCCTTCGACGTTATATGTTTATTTCATTAGAATAACACTCATGCAAATCGAAAATACATTCCTGAATTCCATTCTCTAATTAAAATCCGTTGCGCAAAATACAAAAATGCGAACCGGATCCACAACTCGCCAATAAATTCCTCTATGAAGCCGCCCTTCGACGTTATATGTTTATTTCATTAGAATAACACTCATGCAAAACAAATGGATCCACAACTCACCAATAAATTCCTCTCTGAAACCGTCCTTCGACGGTTATATGTTTATTTCATGTGAATAATAATCATGCAAAACCGAAATCTATTCCTGAATTCCGTTCTCTAATTAAAATCCGTTGCGCAAAATACAAAAATGTGAAACGGATCCCCAAATCAAAATGCGAAATGGATCCACAACTCACTAATAAATTCCTCTATAACACTCATGCAAAACCAAAATCCATTCCTGAATTCCGATCTCTAATTAAAATCCGTTGCGTAAAATACAAAAATGCGAAACGGATCCACATCTCACAAATAAATTCCTCTATGAAGCCGCCCTTTGACGGTTATGTTTAATGTAGCAGGATAACACTTATGCAAAACCAAAATCCATTCCTGAATTCCGTTCTCGAATTAAAATCTGTTGCGCAATATACAGAAAAATGCAAAACGGATCCCCAAATCACCAATAAATTCCTCTATGAAGCCGCCCTTTGACGGTTATGTTAAATGTAGTAGAATAACACTCATGCCAATCCAAAATCCACTCAAGAATTCCCTTCTCTAATTACAATCTGTTGCGCAAAGTACAAAAATGCGAAACGGATCCACAACTCACCAATAAATTCCTCTATGAAACCGCCCTTCGACGTTATATGTTTATTTCATTAGAATAACACTCATGCAAATCGAAAATACATTCCTGAATTCCATTCTCTAATTAAAATCCGTTGCGCAAAATACAAAAATGCGAACCGGATCCACAATTCGCCAATAAATTCCTCTATGAAGCCGCCTTTCGACGTTATATGTTTATTTCATTAGAATAACACTCATGCAAAACAAATGGATCCACAACTCACCAATAAATTGCTCTGAAACCGTCCTTCGACGGTTATATGTTTATTTCATTTGAATAATAATCATGCAAAACCGAAATTTATTCCTGAATTCCGTTCTCTAATTAAAATCCGTTGCGCAAAATACAAAAATGTGAAACGGATCCCCAAATCAAAATGCGAAATGGATCCACAACTCACTAATAAATTCCTCTATAACACTCATGCTAAACCAAAATCCATTCCTGAATTCCGATCTCTAATTAACATCCGTTGCGCAAAATACAAAAATGCGAAACGGATCCACATCTAACAAATAAATTCCTCTATGAAGCCGCCCTTTGACGGTTATGTTTAATGTAGCAGGATAACACTTATGCAAAACCAAAATCCATTCCTGAATTCCGTTCTCTAATTAAAATCTGTTGCGCAATATACAGAAAAATGCAAAACCGATCCCCAAATCACCAATAAATTCCTCTATGAAGCCGCCCTTTGACGGTTATGTTAAATGTAGTAGAATAACACTCATGCCAATCCAAAATCCACTCAAGAATTCCCTTCTCTAATTACAATCTGTTGCGCGCAAAGTACAAAAATGCGAAACGGATCCACAACTCACCAATAAATTCCTCTATGAAACCACCCTTCGACGTTATATGTTTATATCATTAGAATAACACTCATGCAAATCGAAAATACATTCCTGAATTCCATTCTCTAATTAAAATCCGTTGCGAAATGGATCCACAACTCACTAATAAATTCCTCTATAACACTCATGCTAAACCAAAATCCATTCCTGAATTCCGATCTCTAATTAACATCCGTTGCGCAAAATACAAAAATGCGAAACGGATCCACATCTAACAAATAAATTCCTCTATGAAGCCGCCCTTTGACGGTTATGTTTAATGTAGCAGGATAACACTTATGCAAAACCAAAATCCATTCCTGAATTCCGTTCTCTAATTAAAATCTGTTGCGCAATATACAGAAAAATGCAAAACCGATCCCCAAATCACCAATAAATTCCTCTATGAAGCCGCCCTTTGACGGTTATGTTAAATGTAGTAGAATAACACTCATGCCAATCCAAAATCCACTCAAGAATTCCCTTCTCTAATTACAATCTGTTGCGCAAAGTACAAAAATGCGAAACGGATCCACAACTCACCAATAAATTCCTCTATGAAACCACCCTTCGACGTTATATGTTTATTTCATTAGAATAACACTCATGCAAATCGAAAATACATTCCTGAATTCCATTCTCTAATTAAAATCCGTTGCGCAAAATACAAAAATGCGAACCGGATCCACAACTCGCCAATAAATTCCTCTATGAAGCCGCCCTTCGACGTTATATGTTTATTTCATTAGAATAACACTCATGCAAAACAAATGGATCCACAACTCACCAATAAATTCCTCTCTGAAACCGTCCTTCGACGGTTATATGTTTATTTCATTTGAATAATAATCATGCAAAACCGAAATCTATTCCTGAATTCCGTTCTCTAATTAAAATCCGTTGCGCAAAATACAAAAATGTGAAACGGATCCCCAAATCAAAATGCGAAATGGATCCACAACTCACTAATAAATTCCTCTGTAACACTCATGCAAAACTAAAATCCATTCCTGAATTCCGATCTCTAATTAAAATCCGTTGCGTAAAATACAAAAATGCGAAACGGATCCACATCTCACAAATAAATTCCTCTATGAAGCCGCCCTTTGACGGTTATGTTTAATGTAGCAGGATAACACTTATGCAAAACCAAAATCCATTCCTGAATTCCGTTCTCTAATTAAAATCTGTTGCGCAATATACAGAAAAATGCAAAACGGATCCCCAAATCACCAATAAATTCCTCTATGAAGCCGCCCTTTGACGGTTATGTTAAATGTAGTAGAATAACACTCATGCCAATCCAAAATCCACTCAAGAATTCCCTTCTCTAATTACAATCTGTTGCGTAAAGTACAAAAATGCGAAACGGATCCACAACTCACCAATAAATTCCTCTATGAAACCGCCCTTCGACGTTATATGTTTATTTCATTAGAATAACACTCATGCAAATCGAAAATACATTCCTGAATTCCATTCTCTAATTAAAATCCGTTGCGCAAAATACAAAAATGCGAACCGGATCCACAACTCGCCAACAAATTCCTCTATGAAGCCGCCTTTCGACGTTATATGTTTATTTCATTAGAATAACACTCATGCAAAACAAATGGATCCACAACTCACCAATAAATTCCTCTCTGAAACCGTCCTTCGACGGTTATATGTTTATTTCATTTGAATAATAATCATGCAAAACCGAAATCTATTCCTGAATTCCGTTCTCTAATTAAAATCCGTTGCGCAAAATACAAAAATGTGAAACGGATCCCCAAATCAAAATGCGAAATGGATCCACAACTCACTAATAAATTCCTCTATAACACTCATGCAAAACCAAAATCCATTCCTGAATTCCGATCTCTAATTAAAATCCGTTGCGCAAAATACAAAAATGCGAAACGGATCCACATCTAACAAATAAATTCCTCTATGAAGCCGCCCTTTGACGGTTATGTTTAATGTAGCAGGATAACACTTATGCAAAACCAAAATCCATTCCTGAATTCCGTTCTCTAATTAAAATCTGTTGCGCAATATACAGAAAAATGCAAAACGGATCCCCAAATCACCAATAAATTCCTCTATGAAGCCGCCCTTTGACGGTTATGTTAAATGTAGTAGAATAACACTCATGCCAATCCAAAATCCACTCAAGAATTCCCTTCTCTAATTACAATCTGTTGCGCAAAGTACAAAAATGCGAAACGGATTCACAACTCACCAATAAATTCTTCTATGAAACCACCCTTCGACGTTATATGTTTATTTCATTAGAATAACACTCATGCAAATCGAAAATACATTCCTGAATTCCATTCTCTAATTAAAATCCGTTGCGCAAAATACAAAAATGCGAACCGGATCCACAACTCGCCAATAAATTCCTCTATGAAGCCGTCCTTCGACGTTATATGTTTATTTCATTAGAATAACACTCATGCAAAACAAATGGATCCACAACTCACCAATAAATTCCTCTCTGAAACCGTCCTTCGACGGTTATATGTTTATTTCATTTGAATAATAATCATGCAAAACCGAAATCTATTCCTGAATTCCGTTCTCTAATTAAAATCCGTTGCGCAAAATACAAAAATGTGAAACGGATCCCCTAATCAAAATGCGAAATGGATCCACAACTCACTAATAAATTCCTCTATAACACTCATGCAAAACCAAAATCCATTCCTGAATTCCGATCTCTAATTAAAATCCGTTGCGCAAAATACAAAAATGCGAAACGGATCCACATCTAACAAATAAATTCCTCTATGAAGCCGCCCTTTGACGGTTATGTTTAATGTAGCAGGATAACACTTATGCAAAACCAAAATCCATTCCTGAATTCCGTTCTCTAATTAAAATCTGTTGCGCAATATACAGAAAAATGCAAAACGGATCCCCAAATCACCAATAAATTCCTCTATGAAGCCGCCCTTTGACGGTTATGTTAAATGTAGTAGAATAACACTCATGCCAATCCAAAATCCACTCAAGAATTCCCTTCTCTAATTACAATCTGTTGCGCAAAGTACAAAAATGCGAAACGGATCCACAACTCACCAATAAATTCCTCTATTAAACCGCCCTTCGACGTTATATGTTTATTTCATTAGAATAACACTCATGCAAATCGAAAATACATTCCTGAATTCCATTCTCTAATTAAAATCCGTTGCGCAAAATACAAAAATGCGAACCGGATCCACAACTCGCCAATAAATTCCTCTATGAAGCCGCCCTTCGACGTTATATGTTTATTTCATTAGAATAACACTCATGCAAAACAAATGGATCCACAACTCACCAATAAATTCCTCTCTGAAACCGTCCTTCGACGGTTATATGTTTATTTCATTTGAATAATAATCATGCAAAACCGAAATCTATTCCTGAATTCCGTTCTCTAATTAAAATCCGTTGCGCAAAATACAAAAATGTGAAACGGATCCCCAAATCAAAATGCGAAATGGATCCACAACTCACTAATAAATTCCTCTGTAACACTCATGCAAAACTAAAATCCATTCCTGAATTCCGATCTCTAATTAAAATCCGTTGCGTAAAATACAAAAATGCGAAACGGATCCACATCTCACAAATAAATTCCTCTATGAAGCCGCCCTTTGACGGTTATGTTTAATGTAGCAGGATAACACTTATGCAAAACCAAAATCCATTCCTGAATTCCGTTCTCTAATTAAAATCTGTTGCGCAATATACAGAAAAATGCAAAACGGATCCCCAAATCACCAATAAATTCCTCTATGAAGCCGCCCTTTGACGGTTATGTTAAATGTAGTAGAATAACACTCATGCCAATCCAAAATCCACTCAAGAATTCCCTTCTCTAATTACAATCTGTTGCGTAAAGTACAAAAATGCGAAACGGATCCACAACTCACCAATAAATTCCTCTATGAAACCGCCCTTCGACGTTATATGTTTATTTCATTAGAATAACACTCATGCAAATCGAAAATACATTCCTGAATTCCATTCTCTAATTAAAATCCGTTGCGCAAAATACAAAAATGCGAACCGGATCCACAACTCGCCAACAAATTCCTCTATGAAGCCGCCTTTCGACGTTATATGTTTATTTCATTAGAATAACACTCATGCAAAACAAATGGATCCACAACTCACCAATAAATTCCTCTCTGAAACCGTCCTTCGACGGTTATATGTTTATTTCATTTGAATAATAATCATGCAAAACCGAAATCTATTCCTGAATTCCGTTCTCTAATTAAAATCCGTTGCGCAAAATACAAAAATGTGAAACGGATCCCCAAATCAAAATGCGAAATGGATCCACAACTCACTAATAAATTCCTCTATAACACTCATGCAAAACCAAAATCCATTCCTGAATTCCGATCTCTAATTAAAATCCGTTGCGCAAAATACAAAAATGCGAAACGGATCCACATCTAACAAATAAATTCCTCTATGAAGCCGCCCTTTGACGGTTATGTTTAATGTAGCAGGATAACACTTATGCAAAACCAAAATCCATTCCTGAATTCCGTTCTCTAATTAAAATCTGTTGCGCAATATACAGAAAAATGCAAAACGGATCCCCAAATCACCAATAAATTCCTCTATGAAGCCGCCCTTTGACGGTTATGTTAAATGTAGTAGAATAACACTCATGCCAATCCAAAATCCACTCAAGAATTCCCTTCTCTAATTACAATCTGTTGCGCAAAGTACAAAAATGCGAAACGGATTCACAACTCACCAATAAATTCTTCTATGAAACCACCCTTCGACGTTATATGTTTATTTCATTAGAATAACACTCATGCAAATCGAAAATACATTCCTGAATTCCATTCTCTAATTAAAATCCGTTGCGCAAAATACAAAAATGCGAACCGGATCCACAACTCGCCAATAAATTCCTCTATGAAGCCGTCCTTCGACGTTATATGTTTATTTCATTAGAATAACACTCATGCAAAACAAATGGATCCACAACTCACCAATAAATTCCTCTCTGAAACCGTCCTTCGACGGTTATATGTTTATTTCATTTGAATAATAATCATGCAAAACCGAAATCTATTCCTGAATTCCGTTCTCTAATTAAAATCCGTTGCGCAAAATACAAAAATGTGAAACGGATCCCCTAATCAAAATGCGAAATGGATCCACAACTCACTAATAAATTCCTCTATAACACTCATGCAAAACCAAAATCCATTCCTGAATTCCGATCTCTAATTAAAATCCGTTGCGCAAAATACAAAAATGCGAAACGGATCCACATCTAACAAATAAATTCCTCTATGAAGCCGCCCTTTGACGGTTATGTTTAATGTAGCAGGATAACACTTATGCAAAACCAAAATCCATTCCTGAATTCCGTTCTCTAATTAAAATCTGTTGCGCAATATACAGAAAAATGCAAAACGGATCCCCAAATCACCAATAAATTCCTCTATGAAGCCGCCCTTTGACGGTTATGTTAAATGTAGTAGAATAACACTCATGCCAATCCAAAATCCACTCAAGAATTCCCTTCTCTAATTACAATCTGTTGCGCAAAGTACAAAAATGCGAAACGGATCCACAACTCACCAATAAATTCCTCTATTAAACCGCCCTTCGACGTTATATGTTTATTTCATTAGAATAACACTCATGCAAATCGAAAATACATTCCTGAATTCCATTCTCTAATTAAAATCCGTTGCGCAAAATACAAAAATGCGAACCGGATCCACAACTCGCCAATAAATTCCTCTATGAAGCCGCCCTTCGACGTTATATGTTTATTTCATTAGAATAACACTCATGCAAAACAAATGGATCCACAACTCACCAATAAATTCCTCTCTGAAACCGTCCTTCGACGGTTATATGTTTATTTCATTTGAATAATAATCATGCAAAACCGAAATCTATTCCTGAATTCCGTTCTCTAATTAAAATCCGTTGCGCAAAATACAAAAATGTGAAACGGATCCCCAAATCAAAATGCGAAATGGATCCACAACTCACTAATAAATTCCTCTGTAACACTCATGCAAAACTAAAATCCATTCCTGAATTCCGATCTCTAATTAAAATCCGTTGCGTAAAATACAAAAATGCGAAACGGATCCACATCTCACAAATAAATTCCTCTATGAAGCCGCCCTTTGACGGTTATGTTTAATGTAGCAGGATAACACTTATGCAAAACCAAAATCCATTCCTGAATTCCGTTCTCTAATTAAAATCTGTTGCGCAATATACAGAAAAATGCAAAACGGATCCCCAAATCACCAATAAATTCCTCTATGAAGCCGCCCTTTGACGGTTATGTTAAATGTAGTAGAATAACACTCATGCCAATCCAAAATCCACTCAAGAATTCCCTTCTCTAATTACAATCTGTTGCGTAAAGTACAAAAATGCGAAACGGATCCACAACTCACCAATAAATTCCTCTATGAAACCGCCCTTCGACGTTATATGTTTATTTCATTAGAATAACACTCATGCAAATCGAAAATACATTCCTGAATTCCATTCTCTAATTAAAATCCGTTGCGCAAAATACAAAAATGCGAACCGGATCCACAACTCGCCAACAAATTCCTCTATGAAGCCGCCTTTCGACGTTATATGTTTATTTCATTAGAATAACACTCATGCAAAACAAATGGATCCACAACTCACCAATAAATTCCTCTCTGAAACCGTCCTTCGACGGTTATATGTTTATTTCATTTGAATAATAATCATGCAAAACCGAAATCTATTCCTGAATTCCGTTCTCTAATTAAAATCCGTTGCGCAAAATACAAAAATGTGAAACGGATCCCCAAATCAAAATGCGAAATGGATCCACAACTCACTAATAAATTCCTCTATAACACTCATGCAAAACCAAAATCCATTCCTGAATTCCGATCTCTAATTAAAATCCGTTGCGCAAAATACAAAAATGCGAAACGGATCCACATCTAACAAATAAATTCCTCTATGAAGCCGCCCTTTGACGGTTATGTTTAATGTAGCAGGATAACACTTATGCAAAACCAAAATCCATTCCTGAATTCCGTTCTCTAATTAAAATCTGTTGCGCAATATACAGAAAAATGCAAAACGGATCCCCAAATCACCAATAAATTCCTCTATGAAGCCGCCCTTTGACGGTTATGTTAAATGTAGTAGAATAACACTCATGCCAATCCAAAATCCACTCAAGAATTCCCTTCTCTAATTACAATCTGTTGCGCAAAGTACAAAAATGCGAAACGGATTCACAACTCACCAATAAATTCTTCTATGAAACCACCCTTCGACGTTATATGTTTATTTCATTAGAATAACACTCATGCAAATCGAAAATACATTCCTGAATTCCATTCTCTAATTAAAATCCGTTGCGCAAAATACAAAAATGCGAACCGGATCCACAACTCGCCAATAAATTCCTCTATGAAGCCGCCCTTCGACGTTATATGTTTATTTCATTAGAATAACACTCATGCAAAACAAATGGATCCACAACTCACCAATAAATTCCTCTCTGAAACCGTCCTTCGACGGTTATATGTTTATTTCATTTGAATAATAATCATGCAAAACCGAAATCTATTCCTGAATTCCGTTCTCTAATTAAAATCCGTTGCGCAAAATACAAAAATGTGAAACGGATCCCCTAATCAAAATGCGAAATGGATCCACAACTCACTAATAAATTCCTCTATAACACTCATGCAAAACCAAAATCCATTCCTGAATTCCGATCTCTAATTAAAATCCGTTGCGCAAAATACAAAAATGCGAAACGGATCCACATCTAACAAATAAATTCCTCTATGAAGCCGCCCTTTGACGGTTATGTTTAATGTAGCAGGATAACACTTATGCAAAACCAAAATCCATTCCTGAATTCCGTTCTCTAATTAAAATCCGTTGCGCAAAATACAAAAATGTGAAACGGATCCCCAAATCAAAATGCGAAATGGATCCACAACTCACTAATAAATTCCTCTATAACACTCATGCAAAACCAAAATCCATTCCTGAATTCCGATCTCTAATTAAAATCCGTTGCGCAAAATACAAAAATGCGAAACGGATCCACATCTAACAAATAAATTCCTCTATGAAGCCGCCCTTTGACGGTTATGTTTAATGTAGCAGGATAACACTTATGCAAAACCAAAATCCATTCCTGAATTCCGTTCTCTAATTAAAATCTGTTGCGCAATATACAGAAAAATGCAAAACGGATCCCCAAATCACCAATAAATTCCTCTATGAAGCCGCCCTTTGACGGTTATGTTAAATGTAGTAGAATAACACTCATGCCAATCCAAAATCCACTCAAGAATTCCCTTCTCTAATTACAATCTGTTGCGCAAAGTACAAAAATGCGAAACGGATTCACAACTCACCAATAAATTCTTCTATGAAACCACCCTTCGACGTTATATGTTTATTTCATTAGAATAACACTCATGCAAATCGAAAATACATTCCTGAATTCCATTCTCTAATTAAAATCCGTTGCGCAAAATACAAAAATGCGAACCGGATCCACAACTCGCCAATAAATTCCTCTATGAAGCCGTCCTTCGACGTTATATGTTTATTTCATTAGAATAACACTCATGCAAAACAAATGGATCCACAACTCACCAATAAATTCCTCTCTGAAACCGTCCTTCGACGGTTATATGTTTATTTCATTTGAATAATAATCATGCAAAACCGAAAT
This sequence comes from Ophiura sarsii, assembly GCA_035610835.1. NCBI lineage: Eukaryota > Metazoa > Echinodermata > Ophiuroidea > Amphilepidida > Ophiuridae > Ophiura > Ophiura sarsii. Next base: position 78,629,691 of record CM069448.1, on the reverse strand, counting down.
CTATTCCTGAATTCCGTTCTCTAATTAAAATCCGTTGCGCAAAATACAAAAATGTGAAACGGATCCCCTAATCAAAATGCGAAATGGATCCACAACTCACTAATAAATTCCTCTATAACACTCATGCAAAACCAAAATCCATTCCTGAATTCCGATCTCTAATTAAAATCCGTTGCGCAAAATACAAAAATGCGAAACGGATCCACATCTAACAAATAAATTCCTCTATGAAGCCGCCCTTTGACGGTTATGTTTAATGTAGCAGGATAACACTTATGCAAAACCAAAATCCATTCCTGAATTCCGTTCTCTAATTAAAATCTGTTGCGCAATATACAGAAAAATGCAAAACGGATCCCCAAATCACCAATAAATTCCTCTATGAAGCCGCCCTTTGACGGTTATGTTAAATGTAGTAGAATAACACTCATGCCAATCCAAAATCCACTCAAGAATTCCCTTCTCTAATTACAATCTGTTGCGCAAAGTACAAAAATGCGAAACGGATCCACAACTCACCAATAAATTCCTCTATTAAACCGCCCTTCGACGTTATATGTTTATTTCATTAGAATAACACTCATGCAAATCGAAAATACATTCCTGAATTCCATTCTCTAATTAAAATCCGTTGCGCAAAATACAAAAATGCGAACCGGATCCACAACTCGCCAATAAATTCCTCTATGAAGCCGCCCTTCGACGTTATATGTTTATTTCATTAGAATAACACTCATGCAAAACAAATGGATCCACAACTCACCAATAAATTCCTCTCTGAAACCGTCCTTCGACGGTTATATGTTTATTTCATTTGAATAATAATCATGCAAAACCGAAATCTATTCCTGAATTCCGTTCTCTAATTAAAATCCGTTGCGCAAAATACAAAAATGTGAAACGGATCCCCTAATCAAAATGCGAAATGGATCCACAACTCACTAATAAATTCCTCTGTAACACTCATGCAAAACTAAAATCCATTCCTGAATTCCGATCTCTAATTAAAATCCGTTGCGTAAAATACAAAAATGCGAAACGGATCCACATCTCACAAATAAATTCCTCTATGAAGCCGCCCTTTGACGGTTATGTTTAATGTAGCAGGATAACACTTATGCAAAACCAAAATCCATTCCTGAATTCCGTTCTCTAATTAAAATCTGTTGCGCAATATACAGAAAAATGCAAAACGGATCCCCAAATCACCAATAAATTCCTCTATGAAGCCGCCCTTTGACGGTTATGTTAAATGTAGTAGAATAACACTCATGCCAATCCAAAATCCACTCAAGAATTCCCTTCTCTAATTACAATCTGTTGCGTAAAGTACAAAAATGCGAAACGGATCCACAACTCACCAATAAATTCCTCTATGAAACCGCCCTTCGACGTTATATGTTTATTTCATTAGAATAACACTCATGCAAATCGAAAATACATTCCTGAATTCCATTCTCTAATTAAAATCCGTTGCGCAAAATACAAAAATGCGAACCGGATCCACAACTCGCCAACAAATTCCTCTATGAAGCCGCCTTTCGACGTTATATGTTTATTTCATTAGAATAACACTCATGCAAAACAAATGGATCCACAACTCACCAATAAATTCCTCTCTGAAACCGTCCTTCGACGGTTATATGTTTATTTCATTTGAATAATAATCATGCAAAACCGAAATCTATTCCTGAATTCCGTTCTCTAATTAAAATCCGTTGCGCAAAATACAAAAATGTGAAACGGATCCCCATTTCAAAATGCGAAATGGATCCACAACTCACTAATAAATTCCTCTATAACACTCATGCAAAACCAAAATCCATTCCTGAATTCCGATCTCTAATTAAAATCCGTTGCGCAAAATACAAAAATGCGAAACGGATCCACATCTAACAAATAAATTCCTCCATGAAGCCGCCCTTTGACGGTTATGTTTAATGTAGCAGGATAACACTTATGCAAAACCAAAATCCATTCCTGAATTCCGTTCTCTAATTAAAATCTGTTGCGCAATATACAGAAAAATGCAAAACGGATCCCCAAATCACCAATAAATTCCTCTATGAAGCCGCCCTTTGACGGTTATGTTAAATGTAGTAGAATAACACTCATGCCAATCCAAAATCCACTCAAGAATTCCCTTCTCTAATTACAATCTGTTGCGCAAAGTACAAAAATGCGAAACGGATTCACAACTCACCAATAAATTCTTCTATGAAACCACCCTTCGACGTTATATGTTTATTTCATTAGAATAACACTCATGCAAATCGAAAATACATTCCTGAATTCCATTCTCTAATTAAAATCCGTTGCGCAAAATACAAAAATGCGAACCGGATCCACAACTCGCCAATAAATTCCTCTATGAAGCCGTCCTTCGACGTTATATGTTTATTTCATTAGAATAACACTCATGCAAAACAAATGGATCCACAACTCACCAATAAATTCCTCTCTGAAACCGTCCTTCGACGGTTATATGTTTTATTTCATTTGAATAATAATCAGGCAAAACCGAAATCTATTCCTGAATTCCGTTCTCTAATTAAAATCCGTTGCGCAAAATACAAAAATGTGAAACGGATCACCAAATCAAAATGCGAAATGGATCCACAACTCACTAATAAATTCCTCTATAACACTCATGCAAAACCAAAATCCATTCCTGAATTCCGATCTCTAATTAAAATCCGTTGCGCAAAATACAAAAATGCGAAACGGATCCACATCTCACAAATAAATTCCTCTATGAAGCCGCCCTTTGACGGTTATGTTTAATGTAGCAGGATAACACTTATGCAAAACCATAATCCATTCCTGAATTCCGTTCTCTAATTAAAATCTGTTGCGCAATATACAGAAAAATGCAAAACGGATCCCCAAATCACCAATAAATTCTTCTATGAAGCCGCCCTTTGACGGTTATGTTAAATGTAGTAGAATAACACTCATGCCAATCCAAAATCCACTCAAGAATTCCCTTCTCTAATTACAATCTGTTGCGCAAAGTACAAAAATGCGAAACGGATCCACAACTCACCAACAAATTCCTCTATGAAACCACCCTTCGACGTTATATGTTTATTTCATTAGAATAACACTCATGCAAATCGAAAATACATTCCTGAATTCCATTCTCTAATTAAAATCCGTTGCGCAAAATACAAAAATGCGAACCGGATCCACAACTCGCCAATAAATTCCTCTATGAAGCCGCCCTTCGACGTTATATGTTTATTTCATTAGAATAACACTCATGCAAAACAAATGGATCCACAACTCACCAATAAATTCCTCTCTGAAACCGTCCTTCGACGGTTATATGTTTATTTCATTTGAATAATAATCATGCAAAACCGAAATCTATTCCTGAATTCCGTTCTCTAATTAAAATCCGTTGCGCAAAATACAAAAATGTGAAACGGATCCCCAAATCAAAATGCGAAATGGATCCACAACTCACTAATAAATTCCTCTATAACACTCATGCAAAACCAAAATCCATTCCTGAATTCCGATCTCTAATTAAAATCCGTTGCGCAAAATACAAAAATGCGAAACGGATCCACATGTCACAAATAAATTCCTCTATGAAGCCGCCCTTTGACGGTTATGTTTAATGTAGCAGGATAACACTTATGCAAAACCAAAATCCATTCCTGAATTCCGTTCTCTAATTAAAATCTGTTGCGCAATATACAGAAAAATGCAAAACGGATCCCCAAATCACCAATAAATTCCTCTATGAAGCCGCCCTTTGACGGTTATGTTAAATAACACTCATGCCAATCCAAAATCCACTCAAGAATTCCCTTCTCTAATTACAATCTGTTGCGCAAAGTACAAAAATGCGAAACGGATCCACAACTCACTAATAAATTCCTCTATGAAACCGCCCTTCGACGTTATATGTTTATTTCATTAGAATAACACTCATGCAAATCGAAAATACATTCCTGAATTCCATTCTCTAATTAAAATCCGTTGCGCAAAATACAAAAATGCGAACCGGATCCACAACTCGCCAATAAATTCCTCTATGAAGCCGCCCTTCGACGTTATATGTTTATTTCATTAGAATAACACTCATGCAAAACAAATGGATCCACAACTCACCAATAAATTCCTCTCTGAAACCGTCCTTCGACGGTTATATGTTTATTTCATTTGAATAATAATCATGCAAAACCGAAATCTATTCCTGAATTCCGTTCTCTAATTAAAATCCGTTGCGCAAAATACAAAAATGTGAAACGGATCCCCAAATCAAAATGCGAAATGGATCCACAACTCACTAATAAATTCCTCTATAACACTCATGCAAAACCAAAATCCATTCCTGAATTCCGATCTCTAATTAAAATCCGTTGCGCAAAATACAAAAATGCGAAACGGATCCACATCTCACAAATAAATTCCTCTATGAAGCCGCCCTTTGACGGTTATGTTTAATGTAGCAGGATAACACTTATGCAAAACCAAAATCCATTCCTGAATTCCGTTCTCTAATTAAAATCTGTTGCGCAATATACAGAAAAATGCAAAACGGATCCCCAAATCACCAATAAATTCTTCTATGAAGCCGCCCTTTGACGGTTATGTTAAATGTAGTAGAATAACACTCATGCCAATCCAAAATCCACTCAAGAATTCCCTTCTCTAATTACAATCTGTTGCGCAAAGTACAAAAATGCGAAACGGATCCACAACTCACCAATAAATTCCTCTATGAAACCGCCCTTCGACGTTATATGTTTATTTCATTAGATTAACACTCATGTAAATCGAAAATACATTCCTGAATTCCATTCTCTAATTAATATCCGTTGCGCAAAATACAAAAATGCGAACCGGATCCACAACTCGCCAATAAATTCCTCTATGAAGCCGCCCTTCGACGTTATATGTTCATTTCATTAGAATAACACTCATGCAAAACAAATGGATCCACAACTCACCAATAAATTCCTCTCTGAAACCGTCCTTCGACGGTTATATGTTTATTTCATTTGAATAATAATCATGCAAAACCGAAATCTATTCCTGAATTCCGTTCTCTAATTAAAATCCGTTGCGCAAAATACAAAAATGTGAAACGGATCCCCAAATCAAAATGCGAATTGGATCCACAACTCACTAATAAATTCCTCTATAACACTCATGCAAAACCAAAATCCATTCCTGAATTCCGATCTCTAATTAAAATCCGTTGCGCAAAATACAAAAATGCGAAACGGATCCACATCTCACAAATAAATTCCTCTATGAAGCCGCCCTTTGACGGTTATGTTTAATGTAGCAGGATAACACTTATGCAAAACCATAATCCATTCCTGAATTCCGTTCTCTAATTAAAATCTGTTGCGCAATATACAGAAAAATGCAAAACGGATCCCCAAATCACCAATAAATTCTTCTATGAAGCCGCCCTTTGACGGTTATGTTAAATGTAGTAGAATAACACTCATGCCAATCCAAAATCCACTCAAGAATTCCCTTCTCTAATTACAATCTGTTGCGCAAAGTACAAAAATGCGAAACGGATCCACAACTCACCAACAAATTCCTCTATGAAACCACCCTTCGACGTTATATGTTTATTTCATTAGAATAACACTCATGCAAATCGAAAATACATTCCTGAATTCCATTCTCTAATTAAAATCCGTTGCGCAAAATACAAAAATGCGAACCGGATCCACAACTCGCCAATAAATTCCTCTATGAAGCCGCCCTTCGACGTTATATGTTTATTTCATTAGAATAACACTCATGCAAAACAAATGGATCCACAACTCACCAATAAATTCCTCTCTGAAACCGTCCTTCGACGGTTATATGTTTATTTCATTTGAATAATAATCATGCAAAACCGAAATCTATTCCTGAATTCCGTTCTCTAATTAAAATCCGTTGCGCAAAATACAAAAATGTGAAACGGATCCCCAAATCAAAATGCGAAATGGATCCACAACTCACTAATAAATTCCTCTATAACACTCATGCAAAACCAAAATCCATTCCTGAATTCCGATCTCTAATTAAAATCCGTTGCGCAAAATACAAAAATGCGAAACGGATCCACATGTCACAAATAAATTCCTCTATGAAGCCGCCCTTTGACGGTTATATTTAATGTAGCAGGATAACACTTATGCAAAACCAAAATCCATTCCTGAATTCCGTTCTCTAATTAAAATCTGTTGCGCAATATACAGAAAAATGCAAAACGGATCCCCAAATCACCAATAAATTCCTCTATGAAGCCGCCCTTTGACGGTTATGTTAAATAACACTCATGCCAATCCAAAATCCACTCAAGAATTCCCTTCTCTAATTACAATCTGTTGCGCAAAGTACAAAAATGCGAAACGGATCCACAACTCACTAATAAATTCCTCTATGAAACCGCCCTTCGACGTTATATGTTTATTTCATTAGAATAACACTCATGCAAATCGAAAATACATTCCTGAATTCCATTCTCTAATTAAAATCCGTTGCGCAAAATACAAAAATGCGAACCGGATCCACAACTCGCCAATAAATTCCTCTATGAAGCCGCCCTTCGACGTTATATGTTTATTTCATTAGAATAACACTCATGCAAAACAAATGGATCCACAACTCACCAATAAATTCCTCTCTGAAACCGTCCTTCGACGGTTATATGTTTTATTTCATTTGAATAATAATCAGGCAAAACCGAAATCTATTCCTGAATTCCGTTCTCTAATTAAAATCCGTTGCGCAAAATACAAAAATGTGAAACGGATCACCAAATCAAAATGCGAAATGGATCCACAACTCACTAATAAATTCCTCTATAACACTCATGCAAAACCAAAATCCATTCCTGAATTCCGATCTCTAATTAAAATCCGTTGCGCAAAATACAAAAATGCGAAACGGATCCACATCTCACAAATAAATTCCTCTATGAAGCCGCCCTTTGACGGTTATGTTTAATGTAGCAGGATAACACTTATGCAAAACCATAATCCATTCCTGAATTCCGTTCTCTAATTAAAATCTGTTGCGCAATATACAGAAAAATGCAAAACGGATCCCCAAATCACCAATAAATTCTTCTATGAAGCCGCCCTTTGACGGTTATGTTAAATGTAGTAGAATAACACTCATGCCAATCCAAAATCCACTCAAGAATTCCCTTCTCTAATTACAATCTGTTGCGCAAAGTACAAAAATGCGAAACGGATCCACAACTCACCAACAAATTCCTCTATGAAACCACCCTTCGACGTTATATGTTTATTTCATTAGAATAACACTCATGCAAATCGAAAATACATTCCTGAATTCCATTCTCTAATTAAAATCCGTTGCGCAAAATACAAAAATGCGAACCGGATCCACAACTCGCCAATAAATTCCTCTATGAAGCCGCCCTTCGACGTTATATGTTTATTTCATTAGAATAACACTCATGCAAAACAAATGGATCCACAACTCACCAATAAATTCCTCTCTGAAACCGTCCTTCGACGGTTATATGTTTATTTCATTTGAATAATAATCATGCAAAACCGAAATCTATTCCTGAATTCCGTTCTCTAATTAAAATCCGTTGCGCAAAATACAAAAATGTGAAACGGATCCCCAAATCAAAATGCGAAATGGATCCACAACTCACTAATAAATTCCTCTATAACACTCATGCAAAACCAAAATCCATTCCTGAATTCCGATCTCTAATTAAAATCCGTTGCGCAAAATACAAAAATGCGAAACGGATCCACATGTCACAAATAAATTCCTCTATGAAGCCGCCCTTTGACGGTTATGTTTAATGTAGCAGGATAACACTTATGCAAAACCAAAATCCATTCCTGAATTCCGTTCTCTAATTAAAATCTGTTGCGCAATATACAGAAAAATGCAAAACGGATCCCCAAATCACCAATAAATTCCTCTATGAAGCCGCCCTTTGACGGTTATGTTAAATAACACTCATGCCAATCCAAAATCCACTCAAGAATTCCCTTCTCTAATTACAATCTGTTGCGCAAAGTACAAAAATGCGAAACGGATCCACAACTCACTAATAAATTCCTCTATGAAACCGCCCTTCGACGTTATATGTTTATTTCATTAGAATAACACTCATGCAAATCGAAAATACATTCCTGAATTCCATTCTCTAATTAAAATCCGTTGCGCAAAATACAAAAATGCGAACCGGATCCACAACTCGCCAATAAATTCCTCTATGAAGCCGCCCTTCGACGTTATATGTTTATTTCATTAGAATAACACTCATGCAAAACAAATGGATCCACAACTCACCAATAAATTCCTCTCTGAAACCGTCCTTCGACGGTTATATGTTTATTTCATTTGAATAATAATCATGCAAAACCGAAATCTATTCCTGAATTCCGTTCTCTAATTAAAATCCGTTGCGCAAAATACAAAAATGTGAAACGGATCCCCAAATCAAAATGCGAAATGGATCCACAACTCACTAATAAATTCCTCTATAACACTCATGCAAAACCAAAATCCATTCCTGAATTCCGATCTCTAATTAAAATCCGTTGCGCAAAATACAAAAATGCGAAACGGATCCACATCTCACAAATAAATTCCTCTATGAAGCCGCCCTTTGACGGTTATGTTTAATGTAGCAGGATAACACTTATGCAAAACCAAAATCCATTCCTGAATTCCGTTCTCTAATTAAAATCTGTTGCGCAATATACAGAAAAATGCAAAACGGATCCCCAAATCACCAATAAATTCTTCTATGAAGCCGCCCTTTGACGGTTATGTTAAATGTAGTAGAATAACACTCATGCCAATCCAAAATCCACTCAAGAATTCCCTTCTCTAATTACAATCTGTTGCGCAAAGTACAAAAATGCGAAACGGATCCACAACTCACCAATAAATTCCTCTATGAAACCGCCCTTCGACGTTATATGTTTATTTCATTAGATTAACACTCATGTAAATCGAAAATACATTCCTGAATTCCATTCTCTAATTAATATCCGTTGCGCAAAATACAAAAATGCGAACCGGATCCACAACTCGCCAATAAATTCCTCTATGAAGCCGCCCTTCGACGTTATATGTTCATTTCATTAGAATAACACTCATGCAAAACAAATGGATCCACAACTCACCAATAAATTCCTCTCTGAAACCGTCCTTCGACGGTTATATGTTTATTTCATTTGAATAATAATCATGCAAAACCGAAATCTATTCCTGAATTCCGTTCTCTAATTAAAATCCGTTGCGCAAAATACAAAAATGTGAAACGGATCCCCAAATCAAAATGCGAATTGGATCCACAACTCACTAATAAATTCCTCTATAACACTCATGCAAAACCAAAATCCATTCCTGAATTCCGATCTCTAATTAAAATCCGTTGCGCAAAATACAAAAATGCGAAACGGATCCACATCTCACAAATAAATTCCTCTATGAAGCCGCCCTTTGACGGTTATGTTTAATGTAGCAGGATAACACTTATGCAAAACCATAATCCATTCCTGAATTCCGTTCTCTAATTAAAATCTGTTGCGCAATATACAGAAAAATGCAAAACGGATCCCCAAATCACCAATAAATTCTTCTATGAAGCCGCCCTTTGACGGTTATGTTAAATGTAGTAGAATAACACTCATGCCAATCCAAAATCCACTCAAGAATTCCCTTCTCTAATTACAATCTGTTGCGCAAAGTACAAAAATGCGAAACGGATCCACAACTCACCAACAAATTCCTCTATGAAACCACCCTTCGACGTTATATGTTTATTTCATTAGAATAACACTCATGCAAATCGAAAATACATTCCTGAATTCCATTCTCTAATTAAAATCCGTTGCGCAAAATACAAAAATGCGAACCGGATCCACAACTCGCCAATAAATTCCTCTATGAAGCCGCCCTTCGACGTTATATGTTTATTTCATTAGAATAACACTCATGCAAAACAAATGGATCCACAACTCACCAATAAATTCCTCTCTGAAACCGTCCTTCGACGGTTATATGTTTATTTCATTTGAATAATAATCATGCAAAACCGAAATCTATTCCTGAATTCCGTTCTCTAATTAAAATCCGTTGCGCAAAATACAAAAATGTGAAACGGATCCCCAAATCAAAATGCGAAATGGATCCACAACTCACTAATAAATTCCTCTATAACACTCATGCAAAACCAAAATCCATTCCTGAATTCCGATCTCTAATTAAAATCCGTTGCGCAAAATACAAAAATGCGAAACGGATCCACATGTCACAAATAAATTCCTCTATGAAGCCGCCCTTTGACGGTTATGTTTAATGTAGCAGGATAACACTTATGCAAAACCAAAATCCATTCCTGAATTCCGTTCTCTAATTAAAATCTGTTGCGCAATATACAGAAAAATGCAAAACGGATCCCCAAATCACCAATAAATTCCTCTATGAAGCCGCCCTTTGACGGTTATGTTAAATAACACTCATGCCAATCCAAAATCCACTCAAGAATTCCCTTCTCTAATTACAATCTGTTGCGCAAAGTACAAAAATGCGAAACGGATCCACAACTCACTAATAAATTCCTCTATGAAACCGCCCTTCGACGTTATATGTTTATTTCATTAGAATAACACTCATGCAAATCGAAAATACATTCCTGAATTCCATTCTCTAATTAAAATCCGTTGCGCAAAATACAAAAATGCGAACCGGATCCACAACTCGCCAATAAATTCCTCTATGAAGCCGCCCTTCGACGTTATATGTTTATTTCATTAGAATAACACTCATGCAAAACAAATGGATCCACAACTCACCAATAAATTCCTCTCTGAAACCGTCCTTCGACGGTTATATGTTTATTTCATTTGAATAATAATCATGCAAAACCGAAATCTATTCCTGAATTCCGTTCTCTAATTAAAATCCGTTGCGCAAAATACAAAAATGTGAAACGGATCCCCAAATCAAAATGCGAAATGGATCCACAACTCACTAATAAATTCCTCTATAACACTCATGCAAAACCAAAATCCATTCCTGAATTCCGATCTCTAATTAAAATCCGTTGCGCAAAATACAAAAATGCGAAACGGATCCACATCTCACAAATAAATTCCTCTATGAAGCCGCCCTTTGACGGTTATGTTTAATGTAGCAGGATAACACTTATGCAAAACCAAAATCCATTCCTGAATTCCGTTCTCTAATTAAAATCTGTTGCGCAATATCCAGAAAAATGCAAAACGGATCCCCAAATCACCAATAAATTCTTCTATGAAGCCGCCCTTTGACGGTTATGTTAAATGTAGTAGAATAACACTCATGCCAATCCAAAATCCACTCAAGAATTCCCTTCTCTAATTACAATCTGTTGCGCAAAGTACAAAAATGCGAAACGGATCCACAACTCACCAATAAATTCCTCTATGAAACCGCCCTTCGACGATATATGTTTATTTCATTAGATTAACACTCATGTAAATCGAAAATACATTCCTGAATTCCATTCTCTAATTAATATCCGTTGCGCAAAATACAAAAATGCGAACCGGATCCACAACTCGCCAATAAATTCCTCTATGAAGCCGCCCTTCGACGTTATATGTTCATTTCATTAGAATAACACTCATGCAAAACAAATGGATCCACAACTCACCAATAAATTCCTCTCTGAAACCGTCCTTCGACGGTTATATGTTTATTTCATTTGAATAATAATCATGCAAAACCGAAATCTATTCCTGAATTCCGTTCTCTAATTAAAATCCGTTGCGCAAAATACAAAAATGTGAAACGGATCCCCAAATCAAAATGCGAATTGGATCCACAACTCACTAATAAATTCCTCTATAACACTCATGCAAAACCAAAATCCATTCCTGAATTCCGATCTCTAATTAAAATCCGTTGCGTAAAATACCAAAATGCGAACCGGATCCACAACTCGCCAATAAATTCCTCTATGAAGCCGCCCTTCGACGTTATATGTTTATTTCATTAGAATAACACTCATGCAAAACAAATGGATCCACAACTCACCAATAAATTCCTCTCTGAAACCGTCCTTCGACGGTTATATGTTTATTTCATTTGAATAATAATCATGCAAAACCGAAATCTATTCCTGAATTACGTTCTCTAATTAAAATCCGTTGCGCAAAATACAAAAATGTGAAACGGATCCCCAAATCAAAATGCGAAATGGATCCACAACTCACTAATAAATTCCTCTATAACACTCATGCAAAACCAAAATCCATTCCTGAATTCCGATCTCTAATTAAAATCCGTTGCGCAAAATACAAAAATGCGAAACGGATCCACATCTCACAAATAAATTCCTCTATGAAGCCGCCCTTTGACGGTTATGTTTAATGTAGCAGGATAACACTTATGCAAAACCAAAATCCATTCCTGAATTCCGTTCTCTAATTAAAATCTGTTGCGCAATATACAGAAAAATGCAAAACGGATCCCCAAATCACCAATAAATTCCTCTATGAAGCCGCCCTTTGACGGTTATGTTAAATAACACTCATGCCAATCCAAAATCCACTCAAGAATTCCCTTCTCTAATTACAATCTGTTGCGTAAAGTACAAAAATGCGAAACGGATCCACAACTCACTAATAAATTCCTCTATGAAACCGCCCTTCGACGTTATATGTTTATTTCATTAGAATAACACTCATGCAAATCGAAAATACATTCCTGAATTCCATTCTCTAATTAAAATTCGTTGCGCAAAATACAAAAATGCGAACCGGATCCACAACTCGCCAATAAATTCCTCTATGAAGCCGCCCTTCGACTTTATATGTTTATTTCATTAGAATAACACTCATGCAAAACAAATGGATCCACAACTCACCAATAAATTCCTCTCTGAAACCGTCCTTCGACGGTTATATGTTTATTTCATTTGAATAATAATCATGCAAAACCGAAATCTATTCCTGAATTCCGTTCTCTAATTAAAATCCGTTGCGCAAAATACAAAAATGTGAAACGGATCCCCAAATCAAAATGCGAAATGGATCCACAACTCACTAATAAATTCCTCTATAACACTCATGCAAAACCAAAATCCATTCCTGAATTCCGATCTCTAATTAAAATCCGTTGCGCAAAATACAAAAATGCGAAACGGATCCACATCTCACAAATAAATTCCTCTATGAAGCCGCCCTTTGACGGTTATGTTTAATGTAGCAGGATAACACTTATGCAAAACCAAAATCCATTCCTGAATTCCGTTCTCTAATTAAAATCTGTTGCGCAATATACAGAAAAATGCAAAACGGATCCCCAAATCACCAATAAATTCCTCTATGAAGCCGCCCTTTGACGGTTATGTTAAATGTAGTAGAATAACACTCATGCCAATCCAAAATCCACTCAAGAATTCCCTTCTCTAATTACAATCTGTTGCGCAAAGTACAAAAATGCGAAACGGATCCACAACTCACCAATAAATTCCTCTATGAAACCGCCCTTCGACGTTATATGTTTATTTCATTAGAATAACACTCATGTAAATCGAAAATACATTCCTGAATTCCATTCTCTAATTAAAATCCGTTGCGTAAAATACAAAAATGCGAACCGGATCCACAACTCGCCAATAAATTCCTCTATGAAGCCGCCCTTCGACGTTATATGTTCATTTCATTAGAATAACACTCATGCAAAACAAATGGATCCACAACTCACCAATAAATTCCTCTCTGAAACCGTCCTTCGACGGTTATGTTTATTTCATTTGAATAATAATCATGCAAAACCGAAATCTATTCCTGAATTACGTTCTCTAATTAAAATCCGTTGCGCAAAATACAAAAATGTGAAACGGATCCCCAAATCAAAATGCGAAATGGATCCACAACTCACTAATAAATTCCTCTATAACACTCATGCAAAACCAAAATCCATTCCTGAATTCCGATCTCTAATTAAAATCCGTTGCGCAAAATACAAAAATGCGAAACGGATCCACATCTCACAAATAAATTCCTCTATGAAGCCGCCCTTTGACGGTTATGTTTAATGTAGCAGGATAACACTTATGCAAAACCAAAATCCATTCCTGAATTCCGTTCTCTAATTAAAATCTGTTGCGCAATATACAGAAAAATGCAAAACGGATCCCCAAATCACCAATAAATTCCTCTATGAAGCCGCCCTTTGACGGTTATGTTAAATAACACTCATGCCAATCCAAAATCCACTCAAGAATTCCCTTCTCTAATTACAATCTGTTGCGCAAAGTACAAAAATGCGAAACGGATCCACAACTCACTAATAAATTCCTCTATGAAACCGCCCTTCGACGTTATATGTTTATTTCATTAGAATAACACTCATGCAAATCGAAAATACATTCCTGAATTCCATTCTCTAATTAAAATTCGTTGCGCAAAATACAAAAATGCGAACCGGATCCACAACTCGCCAATAAATTCCTCTATGAAGCCGCCCTTCGACTTTATATGTTTATTTCATTAGAATAACACTCATGCAAAACAAATGGATCCACAACTCACCAATAAATTCCTCTCTGAAACCGTCCTTCGACGGTTATATGTTTATTTCATTTGAATAATAATCATGCAAAACCGAAATCTATTCCTGAATTCCGTTCTCTAATTAAAATCCGTTGCGCAAAATACAAAAATGTGAAACGGATCCCCAAATCAAAATGCGAAATGGATCCACAACTCACTAATAAATTCCTCTATAACACTCATGCAAAACCAAAATCCATTCCTGAATTCCGATCTCTAATTAAAATCCGTTGCGCAAAATACAAAAATGCGAAACGGATCCACATCTCACAAATAAATTCCTCTATGAAGCCGCCCTTTGACGGTTATGTTTAATGTAGCAGGATAACACTTATGCAAAACCAAAATCCATTCCTGAATTCCGTTCTCTAATTAAAATCTGTTGCGCAATATACAGAAAAATGCAAAACGGATCCCCAAATCACCAATAAATTCTTCTATGAAGCCGCCCTTTGACGGTTATGTTAAATGTAGTAGAATAACACTCATGCCAATCCAAAATCCACTCAAGAATTCCCTTCTCTAATTACAATCTGTTGCGCAAAGTACAAAAATGCGAAACGAATCCACAACTCACCAATAAATTCCTCTATGAAACCGCCCTTCGACGTTGTATGTTTATTTCATTAGAATAACACTCATGTAAATCGAAAATACATTCCTGAATTCCATTCTCTAATTAAAATCCGTTGCGTAAAATACAAAAATGCGAACCGGATCCACAACTCGCCAATAAATTCCTCTATGAAGCCGCCCTTCGACGTTATATGTTCATTTCATTAGAATAACACTCATGCAAAACAAATGGATCCACAACTCACCAATAAATTCCTCTCTGAAACCGTCCTTCGACGGTTATGTTTATTTCATTTGAATAATAATCATGCAAAACCGAAATCTATTCCTGAATTCCGTTCTCTAATTAAAATCCGTTGCGCAAAATACAAAAATGTGAAACGGATCCCCAAATCAAAATGCGAAATGGATCCACAACTCACTAATAAATTCCTCTATAACACTCATGCAAAACCAAAATCCATTCCTGAATTCCGATCTCTAATTAAAATCCGTTGCGCAAAATACAAAAATGCGAAACGGATCCACATCTCACAAATAAATTCCTCTATGAAGCCGCCCTTTGACGGTTATGTTTAATGTAGCAGGATAACACTTATGCAAAACCAAAATCCATTCCTGAATTCCGTTCTCTAATTAAAATCTGTTGCGCAATATACAGAAAAATGCAAAACGGATCCCCAAATCACCAATAAATTCCTCTATGAAGCCGCCCTTTGACGGTTATGTTAAATGTAGTAGAATAACACTCATGCCAATCCAAAATCCACTCAAGAATTCCCTTCTCTAATTACAATCTGTTGCGCAAAGTACAAAAATGCGAAACGGATCCACAACTCACCAATAAATTCCTCTATGAAACCACCCTTCGACGTTATATGTTTATTTCATTAGAATAACACTCATGCAAATCGAAAATACATTCCTGAATTCCATTCTCTAATTAAAATCCGTTGCGCAAAATACAAAAATGCGAACCGGATCCACAACTCGCCAATAAATTCCTTAATGAAGTCGCCCTTCGACGTTATATGTTTATTTCATTAGAATAACACTCATGCAAAACAAATGGATCCACAACTCACCAATAAATTCCTCTCTGAAACCGTCCTTCGACGGTTATATCTTTATTTCATTTGAATAATAATCATGCAAAACCGAAATCTATTCCTGAATTCCGTTCTCTAATTAAAATCCGTTGCGCAAAATACAAAAATGTGAAACGGATCCCCAAATCAAAATGCGAAATGGATCCACAACTCACTAATAAATTCCTCTATAACACTCATGCAAAACCAAAATCCATTCCTGAATTCCGATCTCTAATTAAAATCCGTTGCGCAAAATACAAAAATGCGAACCGGATCCACAACTCGCCAATAAATTCCTCTATGAAGCCGCCCTTCGACGTTATATGTTTATTTCATTAGAATAACACTCATGCAAAACAAATGGATCCACAACTCACCAATAAATTCCTCTCTGAAACCGTCCTTCGACGGTTATATGTTTATTTCATTTGAATAATAATCATGCAAAACCGAAATCTATTCCTGAATTCCGTTCTCTAATTAAAATCCGTTGCGCAAAATACAAAAATGTGAAACGGATCCCCAAATCAAAATACGAAATGGATCCACAACTCACTAATAAATTCCTCTATAACACTCATGCAAAACCAAAATCCATTCCTGAATTCCGATCTCTAATTAAAATCCGTTGCGCAAAATACAAAAATGCGAAACGGATCCACATCTCACAAATAAATTCCTCTATGAAGCCGCCCTTTGACGGTTATGTTTAATGTAGCAGGATAACACTTATGCAAAACCAAAATCCATTCCTGAATTCCGTTCTCTAATTAAAATCTGTTGCGCAATATACAGAAAAATGCAAAACGGATCCCCAAATCACCAATAAATTCCTCTATGAAGCCGCCCTTTGACGGTTATGTTAAATGTAGTAGAATAACACTCATGCCAATCCAAAATCCACTCAAGAATTCCCTTCTCTAATTACAATCTGTTGCGCAAAGTACAAAAATGCGAAACGGATCCACAACTCACCAATAAATTCCTCTATGAAACCACCCTTCGACGTTATATGTTTATTTCATTAGAATAACACTCATGCAAATCGAAAATACATTCCTGAATTCCATTCTCTAATTAAAATCCGTTGCGCAAAATACAAAAATGCGAACCGGATCCACAACTCGCCAATAAATTCCTCTATGAAGCCGCCCTTCGACGTTATATGTTTATTTCATTAGAATAACACTCATGCAAAACAAATGGATCCACAACTCACCAATAAATTCCTCTCTGAAACCGTCCTTCGACGGTTATATGTTTATTTCATTTGAATAATAATCATGCAAAACCGAAATCTATTCCTGAATTCCGTTCTCTAATTAAAATCCGTTGCGCAAAATACAAAAATGTGAAACGGATCCCCAAATCAAAATACGAAATGGATCCACAACTCACTAATAAATTCCTCTATAACACTCATGCAAAACCAAAATCCATTCCTGAATTCCGATCTCTAATTAAAATCCGTTGCGCAAAATACAAAAATGCGAAACGGATCCACATCTCACAAATAAATTCCTCTATGAAGCCGCCCTTTGACGGTTAAGTTTAATGTAGCAGGATAACACTTATGCAAAACCAAAATCCATTCCTGAATTCCGTTCTCTAATTAAAATCTGTTGCGCAATATACAGAAAAATGCAAAACGGATCCCCAAATCACCAATAAATTCCTTTATGAAGCCGCCCTTTGACGGTTATGTTAAATGTAGTAGAATAACACTCATGCCAATCCAAAATCCACTCAAGAATTCCCTTCTCTAATTACAATCTGTTGCGCAAAGTACAAAAATGCGAAACGGATCCAAAAACTCACCAATAAATTCCTCTATGAAACCGCCCTTCGACGTTATATGTTTATTTCATTAGAATAACACTCATGCAAATCGAAAATACATTCCTGAATTCCATTCTCTAATTAAAATCCGTTGCGCAATGCGAAACGGATCCACAACTCACCAATAAATTCCTCTATGAAACCGCCCTTCGACGTTATATGTTTATTTCAATAGAATAACACTCATGCAAAACAAATGGATCCACAACTCACCAATAAATTCCTCTCTGAAACCGTCCTTCGACGGTTATATGTTTATTTCATTTGAATAATAATCATGCAAAACCGAAATCTATTCCTGAATTCCGTTCTCTAATTAAAATCCGTTGCGCAAAATACAAAAATGTGAAACGGATCCCCAAATCAAAATGCGAAATGGATCCACAACTCACTAATAAATTCCTCTATAACACTCATGCAAAACCAAAATCCATTCCTGAATTCCGATCTCTAATTAAAATCCGTTGCGCAAAATACAAAAATGCGAAACGGATCCACATCTCACAAATAAATTCCTCTATGAAGCCGCCCTTTGACGGTTATGTTTAATGTAGCAGGATAACACTTATGCAAAACCAAAATCCATTCCTGAATTTCGTTCTCTAATTAAAATCTGTTGCGCAATATACAGAAAAATGCAAAACGGATCCCCAAATCACCAATAAATTCCTCTATGAAGCCGCCCTTTGACGGTTATGTTAAATGTAGTAGAATAACACTCATGCCAATCCAAAATCCACTCAAGAATTCCCTTCTCTAATTACAATCTGTTGCGCAAAGTACAAAAATGCGAAACGGATCCACAACTCACCAATACCGCCCTTCGACGTTATATGTTTATTTCATTAGAATAACACTCATGCAAATCGAAAATACATTCCTGAATTCCATTCTCTAATTAAAATCCGTTGCGCAAAATACAAAAATGCGAACCGGATCCACAACTCGCCAATAAATTCCTCTATGAAGCCGCCCTTCGACGTTATATGTTTATTTCATTAGAATAACACTCATGCAAAACAAATGGATCCACAACTCACCAATAAATTCCTCTCTGAAACCGTCCTTCGACGGTTATATGTTTATTTCATTTGAATAATAATCATGCAAAACCGAAATCTATTCCTGAATTCCGTTCTCTAATTAAAATCCGTTGCGCAAAATACAAAAATGTGAAACGGATCCCCAAATCAAAATGCGAAATGGATCCACAACTCACTAATAAATTCCTCTATAACACTCATGCAAAACCAAAATCCATTCCTGAATTCCGATCTCTAATTAAAATCCGTTGCGCAAAACACAAAAATGCGAAACGGATCCACATCTCACAAATAAATTCCTCTATGAAGCCGCCCTTTGACGGTTATGTTTAATGTAGCAGGATAACACTTATGCAAAACCAAAATCCATTCCTGAATTCCGTTCTCTAATTAACATTTGTTGCGCAATATACAGAAAAATGCAAAACGGATCCCTAAATCACCAATAAATTCCTTTATGAAGCCGCCCTTTGACGGTTATGTTAAATGTAGTAGAATAACACTCATGCAAATCCAAAATCCACTCAAGAATTCCCTTCTCTAATTACAATCTGTTGCGCAAAGTACAAAAATGCGAACCGGATCCACAACTCGCCAATAAATTCCTCTATGAAGCCGCCCTTCGACGTTATATATTTATTTCATTAGAATAACACTCATGCAAAACAAATGGATCCACAACTCACCAATAAATTCCTCTCTGAAACCGTCCTTCGACGGTTATATGTTTATTTCATTAGAATAACACTCATGCAAATCGAAAATACATTCCTGAATTCCATTCTCTAATTAAAATCCGTTGCGCAAAATACAAAAATGCGAACCGGATCCACAACTCGCCAATAAATTCCTCTATGAAGCCGCCCTTCGACGTTATATGTTTATTTCATTAGAATAACACTCATACAAAACAAATGGATCCACAACTCACCAATAAATTCCTCTCTGAAACCGTCCTTCGACGGTTATATGTTTATTTTATTTGAATAATAATCATGCAAAACCGAAATCTATTCCTGATCCCCAAATCACCAATAAATTCCTCTATGAAGCCGCCCTTTGACGGTTATGTTAAATGTAGTAGAATAACACTCATGCCAATCCAAAATCCACTCAAGAATTCCCTTCTCTAATTACAATCTGTTGCGCAAACTACAAAAATGCGAAACGGATCCACAACTCACCAATAAATTCCTCTATGAAACCGCCCTTCAACGTTATATGTTTATTTTATTAGAATAACACTCATGCAAATCGAAAATACATTCCTGAATTCCATTCTCTAATTAAAATCCGTTGCGCAAAATACAAAAATGCAAACCGGATCCACAACTCGCCAATAAATTCCTCTATGAAGCCGCCCTTCGACGTTATATGTTTATTTCATTAGAATAACACTCATGCAAAACAAATGGATCCACAACTCACCAATAAATTCCTCTCTGAAACCGTCCTTCGACGGTTATATGTTTATTTCATTTGAATAATAATCATGCAAAACCGAAATCTATTCCTGAATTCCGTTCTCTAATTAAAATCCGTTGCGCAAAATACAAAAATGTGAAACGGATCCCCAAATCAAAATGCGAAATGGATCCACAACTCACTAATAAATTCCTCTATAACACTCATGCAAAACCAAAATCCATTCCTGAATTCCGATCTCTAATTAAAATCCGTTGCGCAAAAAACAAAAATGCGAAACGGATCCACATCTCACAAATAAATTCCTCTATGAAGCCGCCCTTTGACGGTTATGTTTAATGTAGCAGGATAACACTTATGCAAAACCAAAATCCATTCCTGAATTCCGTTCTCTAATTAACATCTGTTGCGCAATATACAGAAAAATGCAAAACGGATCCCTAAATCACCAATAAATTCCTTTATGAAGCCGCCCTTTGACGGTTATGTTAAATGTAGTAGAATAACACTCATGCCAATCCAAAATCCACTCAAGAATTCCCTTCTCTAATTACAATCTGTTGCGCAAAGTAAAGTACAAAAATGCGAAACGGATCCACAACTCACCAATAAATTCCTCTATGAAACCGCCCTTCAACGTTATATGTTTATTTCATTAGAATAACACTCATGCCAATCCAAAGTCCACTCAAGAATTCCCTTCTCTAATTACAATCTGTTGCGCAAAGTACAAAAATGCGAACCGGATCCACAACTCGCCAATAAATTCCTCTATGAAGCCGCCCTTCGACGTTATATGTTTATTTCATTAGAATAACACTGATGCAAAACAAATGGATCCACAACTCACCAATAAATTCCTCTCTGAAACCGTCCTTCGACGGTTATATGTTTATTTCATTAGAATAACACTCATGCAAATCGAAAATACATTCCTGAATTCCATTCTCTAATTAAAATCCGTTGCGCAAAATACAAAAATGCGAACCGGATCCACAACTCGCCAATAAATTCCTCTATGAAGCCGCCCTTCGACGTTATATGTTTATTTCATTAGAATAACACTCATGCAAAACAAATGGATCCACAACTCACCAATAAATTCCTCTCTGAAACCGTCCTTCGACGGTTATATGTTTATTTTATTTGAATAATAATCATGCAAAACCGAAATCTATTCCTGATCCCCAAATCACCAATAAATTCCTCTATGAAGCCGCCCTTTGACGGTTATGTTAAATGTAGTAGAATAACACTCATGCCAATCCAAAATCCACTCAAGAATTCCCTTCTCTAATTACAATCTGTTGCGCAAAGTACAAAAATGCGAAACGGATCCACAACTCGCCAATAAATTCCTCTATGAAACCGCCCTTCAACGTTATATGTTTATTTTATAAGAATAACACTCATGCAAATCGAAAATACATTCCTGAATTCCATTCTCTAATTAAAATCCGTTGCGCAAAATACAAAAATGCAAACCGGATCCACAACTCGCCAATAAATTCCTCTATGAAGCCGCCCTTCGACGTTATATGTTTATTTCATTAGAATAACACTCATGCAAAACAAATGGATCCACAACTCACCAATAAATTCCTCTCTGAAACCGTCCTTCGACGGTTATATGTTTATTTCATTTGAATAATAATCATGCAAAACCGAAATCTATTCCTGATCCCCAAATCACCAATAAATTCCTCTATGAAGCCGCCCTTTGACGGTTATGTTAAATGTAGTAGAATAACACTCATGCAAAACCAAAATCCACTCAAGAATTCCCTTCTCTAATTACAATCTGTTGCGCAAAGTACAAAAATGCGAAACGGATCCACAACTCACCAATAAATTCCTCTATAAAACCGCCCTTCAACGTTATATGTTTATTTTATTAGAATAACACTCATGCAAATCGAGAATACATTCCTGAATTCCATTCTCTAATTAAAATCCGTTGCACAAAATACAAAAATGTGAACCGGATCCACAACTCGCCAATAAATTCCTGTATGAAGCCGCCCTTCAACGTTATATGTTTATTTTATTAGAATGACACTCATGCAAATCGAAAATACATTCCTGAATTCCATTCTCTAATTAAAATCCGTTGCGCAAAATACAAAAATGCGAACCGGATCCACAACTCGCCAATAAATTCCTCTATGAAGCCGCCCTTCGACGTTATATGTTTATTTCATTAGAATAACACTCATGCAAAACAAATGGATCCACAACTCACCAATAAATTCCTCTATGAAACCGCCCTTCAACGTTATATGTTTATTTTATTAGAATAACACTCATGCCAATCGAAAATACATTCCTGAATTCCATTCTCTAATTAAAATCCGTTGCGCAAAATACAAAAATGCGAACCGGATCCACAACTCGCCAATAAATTCCTCTATGAAGCCGCCCTTCGACGTTATATGTTTATTTCATTAGAATAACACTCATGCAAAACAAATGGATCCACAACTCACCAATAAATTACCGTCCTTCGACGGTTATATGTTTATTTCATTTGAATAATAATCATGCAAAACCGAAATGTATTCCTGAATTCCGTTCTCTAATTAAAATCCGTTGCGCAAAATACAAAAATGTGAAACGGATCCCCAAATCAAAATGCGAAATGGATCCACAACTCACTAATAAATTCCTCTATAACACTCATGCAAAACCAAAATCCATTCCTGAATTCCGATCTCTAATTAAAATCCGTTGCGCAAAATACAAAAATGCGAAACGGATCCACATCTCACAAATAAATTCCTCTATGAAGCCGCCCTTTGACGGTTATGTTTAATGTAGCAGGATAACACTTATGCAAAACCAAAATCCATTCCTGAATTCCGTTCTCTAATTAACATCTGTTGCGCAATATACAGAAAAATGCAAAACGGATCCCCAAATCACCAATAAATTCCTTTATGAAGCCGCCCTTTGACGGTTATGTTAAATGTAGTAGAATAACACTCATGCCAATCCAAAATCCACTCAAGAATTCCCTTCTCTAATTACAATCTGTTGCGCAAAGTACAAAAATGCGAAACGGATCCACAACTCGCCAATAAATTCCTCTATGAAACCGCCCTTCGACGTTATATGTTTATTTCATTAGAATAACACTCATGCAAATCGAAAATACATTCCTGAATTCCATTCTCTAATTAAAATCCGTTGCGCAAAATACAAAAATGCGAACCGGATCCACAACTCGCCAATAAATTCCTCTATGAAGCCGCCCTTCGACGTTATATGTTTATTTCATTAGAATAACACTCATGCAAAACAAATGGATCCACAACTCACCAATAAATTCCTCTATGAAACCGCCCTTCAACGTTATATGTTTATTTCATTAGAATAACACTCATGCCAATCCAAAGTCCACTCAAGAATTCCCTTCTCTAATTACAATCTGTTGCGCAAAGTACAAAAATGCGAACCGGATCCACAACTCGCCAATAAATTCCTCTATGAAGCCGCCCTTCGACGTTATATGTTTATTTCATTAGAATAACACTCATGCAAAACAAATGGATCCACAACTCACCAATAAATTCCTCTCTGAAACCGTCCTTCGACGGTTATATGTTTATTTCATTAGAATAACACTCATGCAAATCGAAAATACATTCCTGAATTCCATTCTCTAATTAAAATCCGTTGCGCAAAATACAAAAATGCGAACCGGATCCACAACTCGCCATTAAATTCCTCTATGAAGCCGCCCTTCGACGTTATATGTTTATTTCATTAGAATAACACTCATGCAAAACAAATGGATCCACAACTCACCAATAAATTCCTCTCTGAAACCGTCCTTCGACGGTTATATGTTTATTTTATTTGAATAATAATCATGCAAAACCGAAATCTATTCCTGATGCCCAAATCATCAATAAATTCCTCTATGAAGCCGCCCTTTGACGGTTATGTTAAATGTAGTAGAATAACACTCATGCCAATCCAAAATCCACTCAAGAATTCCCTTCTCTAATTACAATCTGTTGCGCAAAGTACAAAAATGCGAAACGGATCCACAACTCGCCAATAAATTCCTCTATGAAACCGCCCTTCAACGTTATATGTTTATTTTATAAGAATAACACTCATGCAAATCGAAAATACATTCCTGAATTCCATTCTCTAATTAAAATCCGTTGCGCAAAATACAAAAATGCAAACCGGATCCACAACTCGCCAATAAATTCCTCTATGAAGCCGCCCTTCGACGTTATATGTTTATTTTATAAGAATAACACTCATGCAAATCGAAAATACATTCCTGAATTCCATTCTCTAATTAAAATCCGTTGCGCAAAATACAAAAATGCAAACCGGATCCACAACTCGCCAATAAATTCCTCTATGAAGCCGCCCTTCGACGTTATATGTTTATTTCATTAGAATAACACTCATGCAAAACAAATGGATCCACAACTCACCAATAAATTCCTCTCTGAAACCGTCCTTCGACGGTTATATGTTTATTTCATTTGAATAATAATCATGCAAAACCGAAATCTATTCCTGATCCCCAAATCACCAATAAATTCCTCTATGAAGCCGCCCTTTGACGGTTATGTTAAATGTAGTAGAATAACACTCATGCCATTCCAAAATCCACTCAAGAATTCCCTTCTCTAATTACAATCTGTTCCGCAAAGTACAAAAATGCGAAACGGATCCACAACTCACCAATAAATTCCTCTATGAAACCGCCCTTCAACGTTATATGTTTATTTTATTAGAATAACACTCATGCAAATCGAAAATACATTCCTGAATTCCATTCTCTAATTAAAATCCGTTGCACAAAATACAAAAATGTGAACCGGATCCACAACTCGCCAATAAATTCCTGTATGAAGCCGCCCTTCAACGTTATATGTTTATTTTATTAGAATAACACTCATGCAAATCGAAAATACATTCCTGAATTCCATTCTCTA
Source organism: Ophiura sarsii (assembly GCA_035610835.1). Taxonomy (NCBI): domain Eukaryota; kingdom Metazoa; phylum Echinodermata; class Ophiuroidea; order Amphilepidida; family Ophiuridae; genus Ophiura; species Ophiura sarsii. Next base: position 78,604,174 of record CM069448.1, on the reverse strand, counting down.
ATTAAAATCCGTTGCGCAAAATACAAAAATGCGAACCGGATCCACAACTCGCCAATAAATTCCTCTATGAAGCCGCCCTTCGACGTTATATGTTTATTTCATTAGAATAACACTCATGCAAAACAAATGGATCCACAACTCACCAATAAATTCCTCTATGAAACCGCCCTTCAACGTTATATGTTTATTTTATTAGAATAACACTCATGCAAATCGAAAATACATTCCTGAATTCCATTCTCTAATTAAAATCCGTTGCGCAAAATACAAAAATGCGAACCGGATCCACAACTCGCCAATAAATTCCTCTATGAAGCCGCCCTTCGACGTTATATGTTTATTTCATTAGAATAACACTCATGCAAAACAAATGGATCCACAACTCACCAATAAATTCCTCTCTGAAACCGTCCTTCGACGGTTATATGTTTATTTCATTTGAATAATAATCATGCAAAACCGAAATGTATTCCTGAATTCCGTTCTCTAATTAAAATCCGTTGCGCAAAATACAAAAATGTGAAACGGATCCCCAAATCAAAATGCGAAATGGATCCACAACTCACTAATAAATTCCTCTATAACACTCATGCAAAACCAAAATCCATTCCTGAATTCCGATCTCTAATTAAAATCCGTTGCGCAAAATACAAAAATGCGAAACGGATCCACATCTCACAAATAAATTCCTCTATGAAGCCGCCCTTTGACGGTTATGTTTAATGTAGCAGGATAACACTTATGCAAAACCAAAATCCATTCCTGAATTCCGTTCTCTAATTATTTACAGATAGCAAACACAAGAGAATAAACATTGGGTGTATCGCTCGTCGGCTACAACGATTTATTACCGAGCACTCCGTGCTCCAAAATATCAATAATTATAATTCACTATGATACTGCATGTAGTAGACCATATACAATTTAATGTACCAAATTAATTATTGATTTGTCTACCAACATTTATCAAATGTTTAGCATAGTTTATAATTTATTAATGTCATTACATTTATAGTAATACCTCAAATAATTAACAGAGTTAATTTAATCATGAATAAACGCTCGTCCATGGATACAATAGGTGACGAAGCTCGTTTATATAATTAGTAATAAGCCATGACAATGAATGTTCACATTGACCATATAAGATGGTTTAACATTTGAAGTAAATAATATACATTTTTAACCATAAGATTCCAAGATTGGGAAAACTACCGTAAATCCCTATTCTTGAGAATTGCTCATAAAGATAACAACCTATGGCTAAATTATTGAATTGATATAGGACCATAAATCCATTATACAATTTTTCCACCATATGATTCGAAGATTGGGAAAACTACCCTAAATCCATACCCTTGAGAATAGCTCATAAAGATATCTACATATGGGCCACATTGTACACACATATGATTTGGACGTAGTAAACTGCCTACAATTCCTACCTACCCCTAGATAATTATGCTCCGAGGGACAACATATGGGATGTCCTATAATTTTTCATTCCAATTTTTTATATCAATTTTATAAGGTATTAATGGCAATAGAATGAATACAAGATATAAATTGCTGAAGATAAAGATAACTACCTATGGCTAAAATATTGAATTGATATAGGACCATAAATCCATTTATACAATTTTTCCACCATATGATTCCAAGATTGGTAAAACTACCCTTAATCCATACCCTTGAGAATTGCTCATAAAGATATCTACATATGGGCCACATTGTACACAACATATGATTTGGACGTAGTAAACTGCCAAGTTCTACCTACCCCTAGAGAGTTATGCTCCGAGAGACAACATATGGGATGTCCTATAATTTTCATCAATTTTTATATCAATTTTAGAAGGTATTAATGGCAATAGAATGAATACAAGATATAAATTGCTGACTCTAAAATATACTTACTTCCAAACAAGTTTTCATATGAACACTTGGCCCAAAAAACAAGACCCCCCCCCCCCCCCCCCCCGTGGAGTATGATGAATTGTGGGTTCATTGTTCATACGAAGCTTGTCTGGAGTATCTGAGGACAAAAGTAATCTATTATTATTATTATTATGTTACCCTTTAACCAAACCTTACCATTTGATTAAATATGGAGCTCAAATAATTGAAGTGGACATGTACATAATCATTGGTACCTATAGACGTAACAACATGGTGTGCAAAACTCTATAACCAAACCTTACCTCGAATTCAAGATGGAACTCAATTAGTGTGTAGTGGCATTTACACTGATGATTACAATATGAAAATTTCGCTACAGTATCGATAATTTAGAATATGGTGAATATACAATTAATCATTTGCAATCACTTAACAGCAGAACCATCATCCATTTTACTTAATTGTTATCTCAAAACAAAACTGGATAAAGAGTTTGTCACACAACTGGGTCAGAACCAGCCAGTATCAGAGCAGATGTCCACGTGATGTGTTGATAATTGTTCAGTGATAACTGCAACATATGCCTACATTGATAAACGTGTAGATAACCCAGACCAGATAATATAGATTTAAGCGTGACCATAAGAATAGACTGCATATGTCATTCAAGTAGGCCATAGGTCTATTTCTGATGAGGTTGTGTGTCCGGTATTAACTGCACAATACAAAGTGTATACACGCAAAGAACTGCAATGAAAATAAATAATATAGTGTTATATGGAGAGAATCAGAGTGAAATACAACAGCAATTGTATAAAACAGGCATATTAGTTATTATGTTGCCTACATACATATTATGTAAACACTAGCGGCGTACCCTCGCTACGCTCGGGCACTCGCTAGCTGAGTATTATTATCTAAATTAGATACCTTCATGATTTGTAGCAAAATGGGCATAGGCCTAAATAATTAGTTCAAAATTGTAGATCCCTGAATTTTTTTTTTTCTCATTTGAAATAGACTTTGTTCACAGAAATTGAGTTTTGTGATATCTTTGAATCTCGGACCCAATTGCAATACCCCATTTAGGAGGGAAACAATGTTATAGTTACCCCATTTGTTGGAAGTGGCTCTTTTTCTTCCATCTTTTCCAACTTTCATTTAATTCAGCCAGCATGCTTATATAGGCTTTTTAAGCCTGGCCCGAGCATTTTCATTTTGCTTGAGCCTGGTCCCTTCAGGACCCAAGCGTGTGTCCGTACGGACCGACGGTTTAAACAAACTAACAAACAAACAAACAAACCCCCCAAAATGTGCAGTACCAACCCCATACCCCATATAGTGTATACATGGTATAGAAGATAGTGTGCGGTTAGTCGTCAACATGATCAAAGCGTATATTATAGGCTAGTGTGCAATAGCAAGAGGTCCTTGATACTCAGGTGCCCTTAATCCTAATATCGGTGCCACGGCGCCCTTAATAATCCAGGGATCTTAATAAGGCCTACCCAGAGACGCGAAATATTATTAGGTATCCCATAATAAGACATGAAATAACCACTCTGGTAGGCCCTACCCAATACATCCTTAAAATCCAGTTATCACAGGTACCCTTAATATTCCATACTCCAGGTACCCAGTGTACCCTTATAATCCAGACAGGCCTACCCACCCCATGTGTTCATCATACACACGTGTAGGCCTAGATTTCACAACCCCCTTCGCGGACGCCCCCGCCCCCCCCCCCCCCCCCCCCCCTAAAAGTTGCCAAGTCTTTCATAGAACACGCAGCCGCTGTAATAAATAAATTTAGGTCCGCGACGCCACTGGTTTTTTTAGTGGTTTTATTAAGTTTTATGGTGGGTCTTTCATAGTTGGCGGGAGGCGGGTTCTCACCATGATCACTTTGTACCCACCCAGTTCAGTGTTAGCCATCCGTTTATTTTATTTTTCGGCCTATTGACATTAAATTATTTCTCCAGTAGGACTATTTCTGCATGCATATTTTGCTCTAACAGTTCCTTGTTTATTTATAGGCCTATCCCCCATGTATAATATGATATCACGGTTTTCTGGCCTATCTATGTTTTATTTAGCACGCCCTGCCCGTGGCCCGCATTGTGGATGGGTCCGCGATGGGACTGAGGCACTGTCGTATAAACGCATTTTCCCTGTCATTGCACTATTAACACATGTTATCCTGGGTGCAGGCCTACGGTTTGCGCCTTAAGGTGCGTTCATACTCCCGTCGTTGCGCATCGCCCGACGTCGACGGATATCGGTGCGCGAGTTGAAGCAATGCCAACTTTTGTCCGTCGATGTCGATCGATACGCAACGACGCGAGTATGAACGCACCTTTATACGGTTTGCGCCGGCCTTTTTCCCAGTTCCTTAACTCTTTCCACGCGGCAGGCGTCTGCAGACGACATTCCAAAATTTCACAAAATGTTTATAAAAAGATTTTACAATTATTGAATTTCATTACCATATTGGAATCACCATGAGAAATGCATTGAAATAAATACAAACATGCCTAGTATTGGTTCAGTAATCCTTGAGATAGACCTTGAAAGTTGGGAATGGTTTCTGAACAATTTGTATTGTATATGGCAAAACTAATAGCCGCGTTGAAAGTGTTAACTTAAGGGGTCCCTGTATACCCTTGCTATATGATTGACTTTTTGTTGTTGTCTCATCATGCCGTTTTCTTGTACTATAGGGTTTGCACTATGGAGCAACGGATGCTTGCCGCCTTTACTCTACCACATAACAAACTACGCTTTGCGCCACTAACGCGTGTGCACCTACGCGTGCGCCGGCAATCGGCTGAATACGCGCGCGCCGGCAATCGGCTGAATACGCGCGCGCCGACAATCGCCCGATTACGCGAGTTGTGCGCCGGCCATCGCCATGGCGTGCTCAGCGTATACGCGGCGCGTAGCAATAACGTAGCAACGGGCTAAAAAACCTCGATTTTCACGAAATCTAACCCAAATTTAAAAAATCAAACATAAACTGGTTCGTCGTGGGCCCCATACGCACTCGCACAGAAAATTTGAAGTCAATCGAAGGTGCGGAAAGGGGAGAACATCTCCGTACAAGAATCGGCGATTCCGTATTATTATATAGACTAGCGGGCACCAGCGCTTCGCGCTGGACCCGCTAGAAAATTTCACGGGGAATAAGTAAACAAAGCGTAATAAAAATTTGATACAATAATATCAAGAACATGTCCTATACATAATCCAGACGGGGCCCTAAATAATCCGAATATCGCAGGTGCTTTTGATAATCAATGTTATACATTGCCTTAATCTAGGTAGGCCTACGTTTGTGTTTCCAGATACCTATGTAGGCCTCCCATGAGACCTGAAATGCAGGTACCCGTTGTCCCATTATATCCAGGGACCCCATAGGCCTAAGCCCTACCCCCTAATCCAGTTACCCCAGGTGCCCTTAATAATGCACTGGATACCACATAATCAAGGTAGGCCCACTGCAGTGTGCCGTGTGCCGTTCTCTCGAGATACCCAGGTGCCCTTACTTTATCATAGTCAAGTAAATTAAACGCGGGTGCCGAAGATAGCGGACAGTAAAAGTCACAATAGGCAGAGGTCAGTAATATCAAAGCGTTATAAATGTTTATATAAATATCAATCAAGAGTATGTCCTTAAATAATTCAGGTACTAAGGTGCCCTTGATATAATGTAAGTGACATGGTGCCCTTAATACACCATGAGCCTAGGCCCAATGTGCTCTTAAATAATACAGATACCCAAGATCTTAATCCGAGTAGGCCTACTCCATCAACGTGTTCTTAATACCCCCAGTTATACTCCTGTCAGCGCATGTCTCTACCTATTTTGTACCCCAAAATAAAAAGTTGAATTTTAATGTCAAAATTGAAAGTTACATAAAATTAGCTTTTAAATGTCTCCCCCGATTCTTTTATTGCCCTGCCACCCCGTTTTACTCCTTTAAAGGTATATTATGTGATCTTTCCATGGAACGCCCTCAACATCGAAAAAAATTGAAAGCAGATTTTTCTTGCAGATTTACATTTCTGATCATAAATCGTACATACATTCCAAGTTACAGGGCGATACGATTCTTAATTACTTCAAAATCATGGTTTTAGAGTGAAAATAAACTGTCGGATATCCGACAACTTATTTTATTCTCGTCTAAATTCACTCTAAAACCATGATTTTGAGGTAATTAGGAATCGTATCGCTCTGTAACTTGGAATATATGTACGATTTATGATCAGAAATGTAAATCTGCAAGAAAATCTACTCTCTAAAAAAATCACGAATAGAGGGCGCTCTCTGGAAAAGATCACATAATATGCCTTTAACATATGGTGCTGGTGCAAGTGTCGCCACTGCCCATATGCATACGGTATACTGTATCCAGGTAATTCAGTAGGCCTACGTTCTGAGCGTTATAGTTTTATAGTCGGTCGTTTAGTTTTATGGTCGGCGGAGTCTATCATCAAGATCACTTGTACCATTCCACGCTTGTACTTGAGCACAATGTGTGCCATCCGGGTTTTGTTTGGCCTATTTACATTAAATACATTATTCCTCCAATAGGCATGTGGGGCCTTAACGTATAGTTATGTAGTCCCTTTATCATGTTTGCTGTGTTCTATAAAGCCTCCCGAGATACTACCTGAGTGTACACCCTTGAAATCCAGTTATCACAGGTGGCCCACCTGCGCATAGTTTATCCAGGTAATTTGAGACTCGTTTTATAGTGAACCCCGTAATCCAGATACCACGGATGCCCTGAATAATCCAGACACTCTATAATAATCATGATAATGTACCACACGTTCCGTTTATCCAGATGCCCCATGTTCCCTTATATCCAGATTATCAAGTAAGGGAAGTGCGGAGAGGAGGAGGTGGCTTTAGGGTACACTATTAGAAAAAGGGTGCTTCAGAGGGGTTCTTGGCTGTCCCGTATAATGGTTTAAAGGTTCTTTGATTTTAAAGGCCCCAAAAGGTTCTGTAGAGAACCTTTAGAGGTTCGAAAGACCAATGTTTGCCCATATTTTGCCTATTTTGAACCTTAAAATGGTTCTTTTTTGAACCTTTTAAGGTGATATAAAGGGTTCCATACGGGACAGCCAAGAACCCCTGAAGCCTGAAGCATCCTTTTTCTAAGAGTGTACGGACTGCCTGCTTTCACTCTGCTCCGTTACAATGTCCACGGTTTGCGCCACAAACGCGTACACTTTTTGTCTGCGTCATTACGTGTGCGCCGAACCGCGTGCGCCATGTTAAACGCGGTCGCGCAGCACAACATAGAAACGGTTGACATGGTACTGCCAGTTTCTTTATCGTTAGCAAACGTCGCATTCATCTATGTTACTAATGTGAAAGTGTCACTTTAAGATCTGTGTAAGAGTTTTTGTTTACATTTAGAAAATGTCGTGAAATATTTTTATTTGTCGGACGTATAAATGCTTGTTACTATGCGATCTTTAAGAATAACAAACAGCCGCATATACAGAAATGTAGCTATATCCCTGAAGAAAATATTTTGGGTGAAGACCATATGTCATCACTCATTCCGAAAACCACAATTTGTGTCCGAAAGTAGCTACCCGAGTAAAAGAAATTCAACATTTCGGATTTTCACATGTGATCCTTTCTGCGCATGTCTGAAAACGGTAAAAAACGGGCATTGAACTATCTAATTAGCTCGTGTATTAGAGGCGCAATTACCACGCTTTTTCAGTTGAGGAGGGACGCGAGTGTAAAATTATATTGAACTATCTAATAAAGCCATGTTCCGAAAATTAGTATATAGATATTTTGTGAAGGGAATTTTTGCCATTGTAAATTCTAAGAAATATGACCAAAGGAAGCCTCAACAAGTTGGTTACTTAAATGTGGCGCATCAGTAAATATAGTTGAGAAAGCCTGGTATAAAACAACTGAGTACCAGATAATCAGTGCAAGGCATCACCATAAATACCGCATAATATGTTCAAGATAATACTAGCTCTGATACATAGCTCTACTGCACATGTAAGAGTTATGAAGTGACCCATTCATTATCCGCGTCATATGTTCATTGGTTCCCAGTATGAAATATGGCTCGATGTATCCTTCATCTGGTTGACTGATTGCATAGCAACATCTAATATTAACCTAATTCAAAAAATAAGGATGTAGCTCGTCAAGTGCTACTGACCGGTATGATTTGCACTACAATTAATGCATGCCATTTCTATTGTGAATGAAAATATGAATGGTAAGTTGTGTCTGTAGAACAGAATAATTGACGCACAGTAGCAGTTGTTGCATTGTCGTTACTGGTAACATGTGTGCGTGAGAAACAACGCCTTGGTGATTTATTTAAAAAGGGGTGAACCAAGCGGGTCCATTATAAACTATGATGACTTACTAGCAAGAATACGGATACTTACTGAGGTCCAACTAGACCCAAAAGGTAAACTCCATATCATTATTTTATGCATTGATATACATGTATACTGAACCTGCTAAGAATTAATTGTATAAACGATGTATTAATGTTAGACTAGCATTTAATAAGTGGTCCTGACCATAAGGCCTGATTATCACGCCCTCGTGCCTCGAATGACAGAAGACTAAGCTCTGAAGCTACAAACCTATGAATAGGGACTAAGCATTTAATAAGTGGTCCTGACCATAAGGCCTGATTATCACGTCCTCGTGCCTCGAATGACAGAAGACTAAGCTCTGAAGCTACAAACCTATGAAATAGGGACTAACTAAGAATACATAAAAATGCACATGAAAGGAATAATAGTTGCGTGAAAAAGATGTGCTCTATTTAGTAAATAAACAACTGAGTATATTATGAATGGCTCAATCTCCTCCAAAATTAGACAGAAGTCTTTAATAAATGATCCATAGTGGTTAAAGGCCTGATTAACATGTCCTACACCAGAAAGCCTTGAATGACAGGCGATGAAACAAAACTATAAGTCGTAAAAATAGAGACACACTAAGAATATAGAATGCATATAGGATATATAGGTGAAAAACACACGAGTGAGATACTAGTAAACTAATCACCCAAGGTTATATAATAATATGTTGTCTAATGTACATGGGGAACATAGATACCAACGCCAATGAGGTTTGTATCTCAGAATGACGATAGTTGCAACAAAATCCAAAAGTGTTAGACTGATAATCTAAATTGCATGTGCTGGAGACCGAAAGTGAAATTATTTTGAATAACATATGCACGGTCAAGATGGGATTTAAAACTAAACTATTAGTATATTACTCAATCACGAACATAAACATGAAAGGCCTGGGGAAACGTAACTAGGCATGGGGATTAACAAATGACAGTAAACTCGGGCTTAACTAATAACATTGTATCATTGGGGTCTGAAACATACGGATTATATTGTATTGTAAAGTTCTTACATCTGATTTCTTGCTTGGCTGACACTCTGCTGGATACATGGTCCACGGAACATCATAGGAAATCACTCGTCGTTGTTGGCTGATATTCTGCCCTGTTCATTCACATTTCTATCCCCGGTTTCTAACACCCGTACGGTACCTGACACATGTCTGTCGGTAAACTCTGCGGCCACAGTTGTCCATGTTCTTCTCGTGTTGCTTGGTACGAAACATCAGGCATGTATTCATCCTCAGCGCGTCTCTATCGTTAGAAACGTCTACTTGTATCGAAAGATTAAAAGCTTACGCCATTGTCAATTGTGACAATACACAATCTACGATGGTAATATTGTTGTTATATCCGTTGGCGTCGTTGCTTCTTTCTATCGGGTTTTAAAGCCATTTAGTTGGAGCGCATACATGTAGATGAACGTGATAGTCATACTCGTGATATAAATATATATCGGTGATCTATGACATTTATTTATTATTGTATACTTGCGGAGATTTGCGAACAAGCCCTTGAATTTGCACTAGTGTTGTTAAAGTGTTTGAATTTGATGCCGATGATGCGCTATAAGTTGTAGCGTTGCCCTGACAACTCGTCTACGGCTCTCGCTTGTATCGTGTCCGTCTGATCGCGTTGTTAATGTTATTGTCATTGACGACCGTTTAGTAGGATGGTTTTATCAGTCACAATGGATGCTTTTCTTTTGGTGCCTTTTCTGGGCCGGCCCATGTTGAGATCGTAATTAAGACTCGCAGATGATGTTAATTACGAATGTTAAGATTTATATTTATTATAATAAAATACTTGCGATAACGAACGGTCCAGATAAAAAGCAGATAAAATCACTGGTTTCTGTACTCAAATATGAATAGGTGGCGATGTAAAATCGCGAGATTCCAAGTAAAACCCGGTAAAATGCCAAGGTATAAATAACTCGGAATAGAAAAGTTGTTGAGTAAAATCAGATATCCACAGATATCCAATTTTTAGAATCACAACCTATCTCGCTGAAGCCGACAAGAAATGTGAATGAAAGGGAGGAGAAGCAAAAAACACAAAGCCTATCGCTTGCACAATAACAAAGGCCAAAAAATCGCGGGCAAGAAAGCAAGAGCGTTGATTGGCCCAGCGCCCGGTAACCAAGAAACACTGTCGCATTATTATGCAAATTGATCAGCCCAGGCCAGTGGGCGACTGTCCGCTCCAGTAAATAATTTGGTTTATGGAAGTAGGCCTTACATAAACTTGATTAACATCTGTTGCGCAATATACAGAAAAATGCAAAACGGATCCCCAAATCACCAATAAATTCCTTTATGAAGCCGCCCTTTGACGGTTATGTTAAATGTAGTAGAATAACACTCATGCCAATCCAAAATCCACTCAAGAATTCCCTTCTCTAATTACAATCTGTTGCGCAAAGTACAAAAATGCGAAACGGATCCACAACTCACCAATAAATTCCTCTATGAAACCGCCCTTCAACGTTATATGTTTATTTCATTAGAATAACACTCATGCAAATCGAAAATACATTCCTGAATTCCATTCTCTAATTAAAATCCGTTGCACAAAATACAAAAATGCGAACCGGATCCACAACTCGCCAATAAATTCCTCTATAAAGCCGCCCTTCGACGTTATATGTTTATTTCATTAGAATAACACTCATGCAAAACAAATGGATCCACAACTCACCAATAAATTCCTCTCTGAAACCGTCCATCGACGGTTATATGTTTATTTCATTAGAATAACACTCATGCAAATCGAAAATACATTCCTGAATTCCATTCTCTAATTAAAATCCGTTGCGCAAAATACAAAAATGCGAACCGGATCCACAACTCGCCAATAAATTCCTCTATGAAGCCGCCCTTCGACGTTATATGTTTATTTCATTAGAATAACACTCATGCAAAACAAATGGATCCACAACTCACCAATAAATTCCTCTCTGAAACCGTCCTTCGACGGTTATATGTTTATTTTATTTGAATAATAATCATGCAAAACCGAAATCTATTCCTGATCCCCAAATCATCAATAAATTCCTCTATGAAGCCGCCCTTTGACGGTTATGTTAAATGTAGTAGAACTCATGCCAATCCAAAATCCACTCAAGAATTCCCTTCTCTAATTACAATCTGTTGCGCAAAGTACAAAAATGCGAAACGGATCCACAACTCACCAATAAATTCCTCTATGAAACCGCCCTTCAACGTTATATGTTTATTTCATTAGAATAACACTCATGCCAATCCAAAGTCCACTCAAGAATTCCCTTCTCTAATTACAATCTGTTGCGCAAAGTACAAAAATGCGAACCGGATCCACAATTCGCCAATAAATTCCTCTATGAAGCCGCCCTTCGACGTTATATGTTTATTTCATTAGAATAACACTCATGCAAAACAAATGGATCCACAACTCACCAATAAATTCCTCTCTGAAACCGTCCTTCGACGGTTATATGTTTATTTCATTTGAATAATAAAAATCCGTTGCGCAAAATACAAAAATGTGAAACGGATCCCCAAATCAAAATGCGAAATGGATCCACAACTCACTAATAAATTCCTCTATAACACTCATGCAAAACCAAAATCCATTCCTGAATTCCGATCTCTAATTAAAATCCGTTGCGCAAAATACAAAAATGCGAAACGGATCCACATCTCACAAATAAATTCCTCTATGAAGCCGCCCTTTGACGGGTATGTTTAATGTAGCAGGATAACACTTATGCAAAACCAAAATCCATTCCTGAATTCCGTTCTCTAATTAACATCTGTTGCGCAATATACAGAAAAATGCAAAACGGATCCCCAAATCACACATAAATTCCTTTATGAAGCCGCCCTTTGACGGTTATGTTAAATGTAGTAGAATAACACTCATGCCAATCCAAAATCCACTCAAGAATTCCCTTCTCTAATTACAATCTGTTGCGCAAAGTACAAAAATGCGAAACGGATCCACAACTCACCAATAAATTCCTCTCTGAAACCGTCCTTCGACGGTTATATGTTTATTTCATTTGAATAATAATCATGCTAAACCGAAATCTATTTCTGAATTCCGTTCTCTAATTAAAATCCGTTGCGCAAAATACAAAAATGTGAAACGGATCCCCAAATCAAAATGCGAAATGGATCCACAACTCACTAATAAATTCCTCTATAACACTCATGCAAAACCAAAATCCATTCCTGAATTCCGATCTCTAATTAAAATCCGTTGCGCAAAATACAAAAATGCGAAACGGATCCACATCTCACAAATAAATTCTTCTATGAAGCCGCCCTTTGACGGTTATGTTTAATGTAGCAGGGTAACACTTATGCAAAACCAAAATCCATTCCTGAATTCCGTTCTCTAATTAAAATCTGTTGCGCAATATACAGAAAAATGCAAAACGGATCCCCAAATCACCAATAAATTCCTCTATGAAGCCGCCCTTTGGCGGTTATGTTAAATGTAGTAGAATAACACTCATGCCAATCCAAAATCCACTCAAGAATTCCCTTCTCTATTTACAATCTGTTGCGCAAAGTACAAAAATGCGAAACGGATCCACAACTCGCCAATAAATTCCTCTATGAAACCGCCCTTCGACGTTATATGTTTATTTCATTAGAATAACACTCATGCAAATCGAAAATACATTCCTGAATTCCATTCTCTAATTAAAATCCGTTGCGCAAAATACAAAAATGCGAACCGGATCCACAACTCGCCAATAAATTCCTCTATGAAGCCGCCCTTCGACGTTATATGTTTATTTCATTAGAATAACACTCATGCAAAACAAATGGATCCACAACTCACCAATAAATTCCTCTCTGAAACCGTCCTTCGACGGTTATATGTTTATTTCATTTGAATAATAATCATGCAAAACCGAAACGTATTCCTGAATTCCGTTCTCTAATTAAAATCCGTTGCGCAAAATACAAAAATGTGAAACGGATCCCCAAATCAAAATGCGAAATGGATCCACAACTCACTAATAAATTCCTCTATAACACTCATGCAAAACCAAAATCCATTCCTGAATTCCAATCTCTAATTAAAATCCGTTGCGCAAAATACAAAAATGCGAAACGGATCCACATCTCACAAATAAATTCCTCTATGAAGCCGCCCTTCGACGTTATATGTTTATTTCATTAGAATAACACTCATGCAAAACAAATGGATCCACAACTCACCAATAACGTCCTCTATGAAACCGCCCTTCAACGTTATATGTTTATTTTATTAGAATAACACTCATGCAAATCGAAAATACATTCCTGAATTCCATTCTCTAATTAAAATCCGTTGCGCAAAATACAAAAATGCGAACCGGATCCACAACTCGCCAATAAATTCCTCTATGAAGCCGCCCTTCGACGTTATATGTTTATTTCATTAGAATAACACTCATGCAAAACAAATGGATCCACAACTCACCAATAAATTCCTCTCTGAAACCGTCCTTCGACGGTTATATGTTTATTTCATTTGAATAATAATCATGCAAAACCGAAATGTATTCCTGAATTCCGTTCTCTAATTAAAATCCGTTGCGCAAAATACAAAAATGTGAAACGGATCCCCAAATCAAAATGCGAAATGGATCCACAACTCACTAATAAATTCCTCTATAACACTCATGCAAAACCAAAATCCATTCCTGAATTCCAATCTCTAATTAAAATCCGTTGCGCAAAATACAAAAATGCGAAACGGATCCACATCTCACAAATAAATTCCTCTATGAAGCATCCCTTTGACGGTTATGTTTAATTTAGCAGGATAACACTTATGCAAAACCAAAATCCATTCCTGAATTCCGTTCTCTAATTAACATCTGTTGCGCAATATACAGAAAAATGCAAAACGGATCCCCAAATCACCAATAAATTCCTTTATGAAGCCGCCCTTTGACGGTTATGTTAAATGTAGTAGAATAACACTCATGCCAATCCAAAATCCACTCAAGAATTCCCTTCTCTAATTACAATCTGTTGCGCAAAGTACAAAAATGCGAACCGGATCCACAACTCGCCAATAAATTCCTCTATGAAGCCGCCCTTCGACGTTATATGTTTATTTCATTAGAATAACACTCATGCAAAACAAATGGATCCACAACTCACCAATAAATTCCTCTCTGAAACCGTCCTTCGACGGTTATATGTTTATTTCATTAGAATAACACTCATGCAAATCGAAAATACATTCCTGAATTCCATTCTCTAATTAAAATCCGTTGCGCAAAATACAAAAATGCGAACCGGATCCACAACTCGCCAATAAATTCCTCTATGAAGCCGCCCTTCGACGTTATATGTTTATTTCATTAGAATAACACTCATGCAAAACAAATGGATCCACAACTCACCAATAAATTCCTCTCTGAAACCGTCCTTCGACGGTTATATGTTTATTTTATTTGAATAATAATCATGCAAAACCGAAATCTATTCCTGATCCCCAAATCATCAATAAATTCCTCTATGAAGCCGCCCTTTGACGGTTATGTTAAATGTAGTAGAATAACACTCATGCCAATCCAAAATCCACTCAAGAATTCCCTTCTCTAATTACAATCTGTTGCGCAAAGTACAAAAATGCGAAACGGATCCACAACTCACCAATAAATTCCTCATTGAAACCGCCCTTCAACGTTATATGTTTATTTTATAAGAATAACACTCATGCAAATCGAAAATACATTCCTGAATTCCATTCTCTAATTAAAATCCGTTGCGCAAAATACAAAAATGCAAACCGGATCCACAACTCGCCAATAAATTCCTCTATGAAGCCGCCCTTCGACGTTATATGTTTATTTCATTAGAATAACACTCATGCAAAACAAATGGATCCACAACTCACCAATAAATTCCTCTCTGAAACCGTCCTTCGACGGTTATATGTTTATTTCATTTGAATAATAATCATGCAAAACCGAAATCTATTCCTGATCCCCAAATCACCAATAAATTCCTCTATGAAGCCGCCCTTTGACGGTTATGTTAAATGTAGTAGAATAACACTCATGCCATTCCAAAATCCACTCAAGAATTCCCTTCTCTAATTACAATCTGTTGCGCAAAGTACAAAAATGCGAAACGGATCCACAACTCACCAATAAATTCCTCTATGAAACCGCCCTTCAACGTTATATGTTTATTTTATTAGAATAACACTCATGCAAATCGAAAATACATTCCTGAATTCCATTCTCTAATTAAAATCCGTTGCACAAAATACAAAAATGTGAACCGGATCCACAACTCGCCAATAAATTCCTGTATGAAGCCGCCCTTCAACGTTATATGTTTATTTTATTAAAATAACACTCATGCAAATCGAAAATACATTCCTGAATTCCATTCTCTAATTAAAATCCGTTGCGCAAAATACAAAAATGCGAACCGGATCCACAACTCGCCAATAAATTCCTCTATGAAGCCGCCCTTCGACGTTATATGTTTATTTCATTAGAATAACACTCATGCAAAACAAATGGATCCACAACTCACCAATTAATTCCTCTCTGAAACCGTCCTTCGACGGTTATATGTTTATTTCATTTGAATAATAAAAATCCGTTGCGCAAAATACAAAAATGTGAAACGGATCCCCAAATCAAAACGCGAAATGGATCCACAACTCACTAATAAATTCCTCTATAACACTCATGCACAACCAAAATCCATTCCTGAATTCCGATCTCTAATTAAAATCCGTTGCGCAAAATACAAAAATGCGAAACGGATCCACATCTCACAAATAAATTCCTCTATGAAGCCGCCCTTTGACGGGTATGTTTAATGTAGCAGGATAACACTTATGCAAAACCAAAATCCATTCCTGAATTCCGTTCTCTAATTAACATCTGTTGCGCAATATACAGAAAAATGCAAAACGGATCCCCAAATCACCAATAAATTCCTTTATGAAGCCGCGCTTTGACGGTTATGTTAAATGTAGTAGAATAACACTCATGCCAATCCAAAATCCACTCAAGAATTCCCTTCTCTAATTACAATCTGTTGCGCAAAGTACAAAAATGCGAAACGGATCCACAACTCACCAATAAATTCCTCTCTGAAACCGTCCTTCGACGGTTATATGTTTATTTCATTTGAATAATAATCATGCTAAACCGAAATCTATTTCTGAATTCCGTTCTCTAATTAAAATCCGTTGCGCAAAATACAAAAATGTGAAACGGATCCCCAAATCAAAATGCGAAATGGATCCACAACTCACTAATAAATTCCTCTATAACACTCATGCAAAACCAAAATCCATTCCTGAATTCCGATCTCTAATTAAAATCCGTTGCGCAAAATACAAAAATGCGAACCGGATCCACAACTCGCCAATAAATTCCTCTATGAAGCCGCCCTTCGACGTTATATGTTTATTTCATTAGAATAACACTCATGCAAAACAAATGGATCCACAACTCACCAATAAATTCCTCTCTGAAACCGTCCTTCGACGGTTATATGTTTATTTCATTAGAATAACACTCATGCAAATCGAAAATACATTCCTGAATTCCATTCTCTAATTAAAATCCGTTGCGCAAAATACAAAAATGCGAACCGGATCCACAACTCGCCAATAAATTCCTCTATGAAGCCGCCCTTCGACGTTATATGTTTATTTCATTAGAATAACACTCATGCAAAACAAATGGATCCACAACTCACCAATAAATTCCTCTCTGAAACCGTCCTTCGACGGTTATATGTTTATTTTATTTGAATAATAATCATGCAAAACCGAAATCTATTCCTGATCCCCAAATCACCAATAAATTCCTCTATGAAGCCGCCCTTTGACGGTTATGTTAAATGTAGTAGAATAACACTCATGCCAATCCAAAATCCACTCAAGAATTCCCTTCTCTAATTACAATCTGTTGCGCAAAGTACAAAAATGCGAAACGGATCCACAACTCGCCAATAAATTCCTCTATGAAACCGCCCTTCAACGTTATATGTTTATTTTATAAGAATAACACTCATGCAAATCGAAAATACATTCCTGAATTCCATTCTCTAATTAAAATCCGTTGCGCAAAATACAAAAATGCAAACCGGATCCACAACTCGCCAATAAATTCCTCTATGAAGCCGCCCTTCGACGTTATATGTTTATTTCATTAGAATAACACTCATGCAAAACAAATGGATCCACAACTCACCAATAAATTCCTCTCTGAAACCGTCCTTCGACGGTTATATGTTTATTTCATTTGAATAATAATCATGCAAAACCGAAATCTATTCCTGATCCCCAAATCACCAATAAATTCCTCTATGAAGCCGCCCTTTGACGGTTATGTTAAATGTAGTAGAATAACACTCATGCCATTCCAAAATCCACTCAAGAATTCCCTTCTCTAATTACAATCTGTTGCGCAAAGTACAAAAATGCGAAACGGATCCACAACTCACCAATAAATTCCTCTATGAAACCGCCCTTCAACGTTATATGTTTATTTTATAAGAATAACACTCATGCAAATCGAAAATACATTCCTGAATTCCATTCTCTAATTAAAATCCGTTGCACAAAATACAAAAATGTGAACCGGATCCACAACTCGCCAATAAATTCCTGTATGAAGCCGCCCTTCAACGTTATATGTTTATTTTATTAGAATAACACTCATGCAAATCGAAAATACATTCCTGAATTCCATTCTCTAATTAAAATCCGTTGCGCAAAATACAAAAATGCGAACCGGATCCACAACTCGCCAATAAATTCCTCTATGAAGCCGCCCTTCGACGTTATATGTTTATTTCATTAGAATAACACTCATGCAAAACAAATGGATCCACAACTCACCAATAAATTCCTCTATGAAACCGCCCTTCAACGTTATATGTTTATTTTATTAGAATAACACTCATGCAAATCGAAAATACATTCCTGAATTCCATTCTCTAATTAAAATCCGTTGCGCAAAATACAAAAATGCGAACCGGATCCACAACTCGCCAATAAATTCCTCTATGAAACCGCCCTTCAACGTTATATGTTTATTTCATTAGAATAACACTCATGCCAATCCAAAGTCCACTCAAGAATTCCCTTCTCTAATTACAATCTGTTGCGCAAAGTACAAAAATGCGAACCGGATCCACAACTCACCAATAAATTCCTCTATGAAGCCGCCCTTCGACGTTATATGTTTATTTCATTAGAATAACACTCATGCAAAACAAATGGATCCACAACTCACCAATAAATTCCTCTCTGAAACCGTCCTTCGACGGTTATATGTTTATTTCATTAGAATAACACTCATGCAAATCGAAAATACATTCCTGAATTCCATTCTCTAATTAAAATCCGTTGCGCAAAATACAAAAATGCGAACCGGATCCACAACTCGCCAATAAATTCCTCTATGAAGCCGCCCTTCGACGTTATATGTTTATTTCATTAGAATAACACTCATGCAAAACAAATGGATCCACAACTCACCAATAAATTCCTCTCTGAAACCGTCCTTCGACGGTTATATGTTTATTTTATTTGAATAATAATCATGCAAAACCGAAATCTATTCCTGATCCCCAAATCACCAATAAATTCCTCTATGAAGCCGCCCTTTGACGGTTATGTTAAATGTAGTAGAATAACACTCATGCCAATCCAAAATCCACTCAAGAATTCCCTTCTCTAATTACAATCTGTTGCGCAAAGTACAAAAATGCGAAACGGATCCACAACTCGCCAATAAATTCCTCTATGAAACCGCCCTTCAACGTTATATGTTTATTTTATAAGAATAACACTCATGCAAATCGAAAATACATTCCTGAATTCCATTCTCTAATTAAAATCCGTTGCGCAAAATACAAAAATGCAAACCGGATCCACAACTCGCCAATAAATTCCTCTATGAAGCCGCCCTTCGACGTTATATGTTTATTTCATTAGAATAACACTCATGCAAAACAAATGGATCCACAACTCACCAATAAATTCCTCTCTGAAACCGTCCTTCGACGGTTATATGTTTATTTCATTTGAATAATAATCATGCAAAACCGAAATCTATTCCTGATCCCCAAATCACCAATAAATTCCTCTATGAAGCCGCCCTTTGACGGTTATGTTAAATGTAGTAGAATAACACTCATGCCATTCCAAAATCCACTCAAGAATTCCCTTCTCTAATTACAATCTGTTGCGCAAAGTACAAAAATGCGAAACGGATCCACAACTCACCAATAAATTCCTCTATGAAACCGCCCTTCAACGTTATATGTTTATTTTATAAGAATAACACTCATGCAAATCGAAAATACATTCCTGAATTCCATTCTCTAATTAAAATCCGTTGCACAAAATACAAAAATGTGAACCGGATCCACAACTCGCCAATAAATTCCTGTATGAAGCCGCCCTTCAACGTTATATGTTTATTTTATTAGAATAACACTCATGCAAATCGAAAATACATTCCTGAATTCCATTCTCTAATTAAAATCCGTTGCGCAAAATACAAAAATGCGAACCGGATCCACAACTCGCCAATCAATTCCTCTATGAAGCCGCCCTTCGACGTTATATGTTTATTTCATTAGAATAACACTCATGCAAAACAAATGGATCCACAACTCACCAATAAATTCCTCTATGAAACCGCCCTTCAACGTTATATGTTTATTTTATTAGAATAACACTGATGCAAATCGAAAATACATTCCTGAATTCCATTCTCTAATTAAAATCCGTTGCGCAAAATACAAAAATGCGAACCGGATCCACAACTCGCCAATAAATTCCTCTATGAAGCCGCCCTTCGACGTTATATGTTTATTTCATTAGAATAACACTCATGCAAAACAAATGGATCCACAACTCACCAATAAATTCCTCTCTGAAACCGTCCTTCGACGGTTATATGTTTATTTCATTTGAATAATAATCATGCAAAACCGAAATGTATTCCTGAATTCCGTTCTCTAATTAAAATCCGTTGCGCAAAATACAAAAATGTGAAACGGATCCCCAAATCAAAATGCGAAATGGATCCACAACTCACTAATAAATTCCTCTATAACACTCATGCAAAACCAAAATCCATTCCTGAATTCCAATCTCTAATTAAAATCCGTTGCGCAAAATACAAAAATGCGAAACGGATCCACATCTCACAAATAAATTCCTCTATGAAGCATCCCTTTGACGGTTATGTTTAATGTAGCAGGATAACACTTATGCAAAACCAAAATCCATTCCTGAATTCCGTTCTCTAATTAACATCTGTTGCGCAATATACAGAAAAATGCAAAACGGATCCCCAAATCACCAATAAATTCCTTTATGAAGCCGCCCTTTGACGGTTATGTTAAATGTAGTAGAATAACACTCATGCCAATCCAAAATCCACTCAAGAATTCCCTTCTCTAATTACAATCTGTTGCGCAAAGTACAAAAATGCGAAACGGATCCACAACTCACCAATAAATTCCTCTATGAAACCGCCCTTCAACGTTATATGTTTATTTCATTAGAATAACACTCATGCCAATCCAAAGTCCACTCAAGAATTCCCTTCTCTAATTACAATCTGTTGCGCAAAGTACAAAAATGCGAACCGGATCCACAACTCGCCAATAAATTCCTCTATGAAGCCGCCCTTCGACGTTATATGTTTATTTCATTAGAATAACACTCATGCAAAACAAATGGATCCACAACTCACCAATAAATTCCTCTCTGAAACCGTCCTTCGACGGTTATATGTTTATTTCATTTGAATAATAAAAATCCGTTGCGCAAAATACAAAAATGTGAAACGGATCCCCAAATCAAAATGCGAAATGGATCCACAACTCACTAATAAATTCCTCTATAACACTCATGCAAAACCAAAATCCATTCCTGAATTCCGATCTCTAATTAAAATCCGTTGCGCAAAATACAAAAATGCGAAACGGATCCACATCTCACAAATAAATTCCTCTATGAAGCCGCCCTTTGACGGGTATGTTTAATGTAGCAGGATAACACTTATGCAAAACCAAAATCCATTCCTGAATTCCGTTCTCTAATTAACATCTGTTGCGCAATATACAGAAAAATGCAAAACGGATCCCCAAATCACACATAAATTCCTTTATGAAGCCGCCCTTTGACGGTTATGTTAAATGTAGTAGAATAACACTCATGCCAATCCAAAATCCACTCAAGAATTCCCTTCTCTAATTACAATCTGTTGCGCAAAGTACAAAAATGCGAAACGGATCCACAACTCACCAATAAATTCCTCTCTGAAACCGTCCTTCGACGGTTATATGTTTATTTCATTTGAATAATAATCATGCTAAACCGAAATCTATTCCTGAATTCCGTTCTCTAATTAAAATCCGTTGCGCAAAATACAAAAATGTGAAACGGATCCCCAAATCAAAATGCGAAATGGATCCACAACTCACTAATAAATTCCTCTATAACACTCATGCAAAACCAAAATCCATTCCTGAATTCCGATCTCTAATTAAAATCCGTTGCGCAAAATACAAAAATGCGAAACGGATCCACATCTCACAAATAAATTCTTCTATGAAGCCGCCCTTTGACGGTTATGTTTAATGTAGCAGGGTAACACTTATGCAAAACCAAAATCCATTCCTGAATTCCGTTCTCTAATTAAAATCTGTTGCGCAATATACAGAAAAATGCAAAACGGATCCCCAAATCACCAATAAATTCCTCTATGAAGCCGCCCTTTGGCGGTTATGTTAAATGTAGTAGAATAACACTCATGCCAATCCAAAATCCACTCAAGAATTCCCTTCTCTAATTACAATCTGTTGCGCAAAGTACAAAAATGCGAAACGGATCCACAACTCGCCAATAAATTCCTCTATGAAACCGCCCTTCGACGTTATATGTTTATTTCATTAGAATAACACTCATGCAAATCGAAAATACATTCCTGAATTCCATTCTCTAATTAAAATCCGTTGCGCAAAATACAAAAATGCGAACCGGATCCACAACTCGCCAATAAATTCCTCTATGAAGCCGCCCTTCGACGTTATATGTTTATTTCATTAGAATAACACTCATGCAAAACAAATGGATCCACAACTCACCAATAAATTCCTCTCTGAAACCGTCCTTCGACGGTTATATGTTTATTTCATTTGAATAATAATCATGCAAAACCGAAATGTATTCCTGAATTCCGTTCTCTAATTAAAATCCGTTGCGCAAAATACAAAAATGTGAAACGGATCCCCAAATCAAAATGCGAAATGGATCCACAACTCACTAATAAATTCCTCTATAACACTCATGCAAAACCAAAATCCATTCCTGAATTCCAATCTCTAATTAAAATCCGTTGCGCAAAATACAAAAATGCGAAACGGATCCACATCTCACAAATAAATTCCTCTATGAAGCATCCCTTTGACGGTTATGTTTAATTTAGCAGGATAACACTTATGCAAAACCAAAATCCATTCCTGAATTCCGTTCTCTAATTAACATCTGTTGCGCAATATACAGAAAAATGCAAAACGGATCCCCAAATCACCAATAAATTCCTTTATGAAGCCGCCCTTTGACGGTTATGTTAAATGTAGTAGAATAACACTCATGCCAATCCAAAATCCACTCAAGAATTCCCTTCTCTAATTACAATCTGTTGCGCAAAGTACAAAAATGCGAACCGGATCCACAACTCGCCAATAAATTCCTCTATGAAGCCGCCCTTCGACGTTATATGTTTATTTCATTAGAATAACACTCATGCAAAACAAATGGATCCACAACTCACCAATAAATTCCTCTCTGAAACCGTCCTTCGACGGTTATATGTTTATTTCATTAGAATAACACTCATGCAAATCGAAAATACATTCCTGAATTCCATTCTCTAATTAAAATCCGTTGCGCAAAATACAAAAATGCGAACCGGATCCACAACTCGCCAATAAATTCCTCTATGAAGCCGCCCTTCGACGTTATATGTTTATTTCATTAGAATAACACTCATGCAAAACAAATGGATCCACAACTCACCAATAAATTCCTCTCTGAAACCGTCCTTCGACGGTTATATGTTTATTTTATTTGAATAATAATCATGCAAAACCGAAATCTATTCCTGATCCCCAAATCATCAATAAATTCCTCTATGAAGCCGCCCTTTGACGGTTATGTTAAATGTAGTAGAATAACACTCATGCCAATCCAAAATCCACTCAAGAATTCCCTTCTCTAATTACAATCTGTTGCGCAAAGTACAAAAATGCGAAACGGATCCACAACTCACCAATAAATTCCTCATTGAAACCGCCCTTCAACGTTATATGTTTATTTTATAAGAATAACACTCATGCAAATCGAAAATACATTCCTGAATTCCATTCTCTAATTAAAATCCGTTGCGCAAAATACAAAAATGCAAACCGGATCCACAACTCGCCAATAAATTCCTCTATGAAGCCGCCCTTCGACGTTATATGTTTATTTCATTAGAATAACACTCATGCAAAACAAATGGATCCACAACTCACCAATAAATTCCTCTCTGAAACCGTCCTTCGACGGTTATATGTTTATTTCATTTGAATAATAATCATGCAAAACCGAAATCTATTCCTGATCCCCAAATCACCAATAAATTCCTCTATGAAGCCGCCCTTTGACGGTTATGTTAAATGTAGTAGAATAACACTCATGCCATTCCAAAATCCACTCAAGAATTCCCTTCTCTAATTACAATCTGTTGCGCAAAGTACAAAAATGCGAAACGGATCCACAACTCACCAATAAATTCCTCTATGAAACCGCCCTTCAACGTTATATGTTTATTTTATTAGAATAACACTCATGCAAATCGAAAATACATTCCTGAATTCCATTCTCTAATTAAAATCCGTTGCACAAAATACAAAAATGTGAACCGGATCCACAACTCGCCAATAAATTCCTGTATGAAGCCGCCCTTCAACGTTATATGTTTATTTTATTAAAATAACACTCATGCAAATCGAAAATACATTCCTGAATTCCATTCTCTAATTAAAATCCGTTGCGCAAAATACAAAAATGCGAACCGGATCCACAACTCGCCAATAAATTCCTCTATGAAGCCGCCCTTCGACGTTATATGTTTATTTCATTAGAATAACACTCATGCAAAACAAATGGATCCACAACTCACCAATTAATTCCTCTCTGAAACCGTCCTTCGACGGTTATATGTTTATTTCATTTGAATAATAAAAATCCGTTGCGCAAAATACAAAAATGTGAAACGGATCCCCAAATCAAAACGCGAAATGGATCCACAACTCACTAATAAATTCCTCTATAACACTCATGCACAACCAAAATCCATTCCTGAATTCCGATCTCTAATTAAAATCCGTTGCGCAAAATACAAAAATGCGAAACGGATCCACATCTCACAAATAAATTCCTCTATGAAGCCGCCCTTTGACGGGTATGTTTAATGTAGCAGGATAACACTTATGCAAAACCAAAATCCATTCCTGAATTCCGTTCTCTAATTAACATCTGTTGCGCAATATACAGAAAAATGCAAAACGGATCCCCAAATCACCAATAAATTCCTTTATGAAGCCGCCCTTTGACGGTTATGTTAAATGTAGTAGAATAACACTCATGCCAATCCAAAATCCACTCAAGAATTCCCTTCTCTAATTACAATCTGTTGCGCAAAGTACAAAAATGCGAAACGGATCCACAACTCACCAATAAATTCCTCTCTGAAACCGTCCTTCGACGGTTATATGTTTATTTCATTTGAATAATAATCATGCTAAACCGAAATCTATTTCTGAATTCCGTTCTCTAATTAAAATCCGTTGCGCAAAATACAAAAATGTGAAACGGATCCCCAAATCAAAATGCGAAATGGATCCACAACTCACTAATAAATTCCTCTATAACACTCATGCAAAACCAAAATCCATTCCTGAATTCCGATCTCTAATTAAAATCCGTTGCGCAAAATACAAAAATGCGAACCGGATCCACAACTCGCCAATAAATTCCTCTATGAAGCCGCCCTTCGACGTTATATGTTTATTTCATTAGAATAACACTCATGCAAAACAAATGGATCCACAACTCACCAATAAATTCCTCTCTGAAACCGTCCTTCGACGGTTATATGTTTATTTCATTTGAATAATAATCATGCAAAACCGAAATGTATTCCTGAATTCCGTTCTCTAATTAAAATCCGTTGCGCAAAATACAAAAATGTGAAACGGATCCCCAAATCAAAATGCGAAATGGATCCACAACTCACTAATAAATTCCTCTATAACACTCATGCAAAACCAAAATCCATTCCTGAATTCCAATCTCTAATTAAAATCCGTTGCGCAAAATACAAAAATGCGAAACGGATCCACATCTCACAAATAAATTCCTCTATGAAGCATCCCTTTGACGGTTATGTTTAATGTAGCAGGATAACACTTATGCAAAACCAAAATCCATTCCTGAATTCCGTTCTCTAATTAACATCTGTTGCGCAATATACAGAAAAATGCAAAACGGATCCCCAAATCACCAATAAATTCCTTTATGAAGCCGCCCTTTGACGGTTATGTTAAATGTAGTAGAATAACACTCATGCCAATCCAAAATCCACTCAAGAATTCCCTTCTCTAATTACAATCTGTTGCGCAAAGTACAAAAATGCGAAACGGATCCACAACTCACCAATAAATTCCTCTATGAAACCGCCCTTCAACGTTATATGTTTATTTCATTAGAATAACACTCATGCCAATCCAAAGTCCACTCAAGAATTCCCTTCTCTAATTACAATCTGTTGCGCAAAGTACAAAAATGCGAACCGGATCCACAACTCGCCAATAAATTCCTCTATGAAGCCGCCCTTCGACGTTATATGTTTATTTCATTAGAATAACACTCATGCAAAACAAATGGATCCACAACTCACCAATAAATTCCTCTCTGAAACCGTCCTTCGACGGTTATATGTTTATTTCATTTGAATAATAAAAATCCGTTGCGCAAAATACAAAAATGTGAAACGGATCCCCAAATCAAAATGCGAAATGGATCCACAACTCACTAATAAATTCCTCTATAACACTCATGCAAAACCAAAATCCATTCCTGAATTCCGATCTCTAATTAAAATCCGTTGCGCAAAATACAAAAATGCGAAACGGATCCACATCTCACAAATAAATTCCTCTATGAAGCCGCCCTTTGACGGGTATGTTTAATGTAGCAGGATAACACTTATGCAAAACCAAAATCCATTCCTGAATTCCGTTCTCTAATTAACATCTGTTGCGCAATATACAGAAAAATGCAAAACGGATCCCCAAATCACACATAAATTCCTTTATGAAGCCGCCCTTTGACGGTTATGTTAAATGTAGTAGAATAACACTCATGCCAATCCAAAATCCACTCAAGAATTCCCTTCTCTAATTACAATCTGTTGCGCAAAGTACAAAAATGCGAAACGGATCCACAACTCACCAATAAATTCCTCTCTGAAACCGTCCTTCGACGGTTATATGTTTATTTCATTTGAATAATAATCATGCTAAACCGAAATCTATTTCTGAATTCCGTTCTCTAATTAAAATCCGTTGCACAAAATACAAAAATGTGAACCGGATCCACAACTCGCCAATAAATTCCTGTATGAAGCC
>CM069448.1:78559016-78577016 GCA_035610835.1 Ophiura sarsii | reverse complement strand
TGCAACGAATATGCGATGACAAATGGGCCGCACTAGTGTAGTCTGGTACGGTAGATTTAAGGCCTTATCGTGACATTTTTGATACAGCTCTATAAATTGGTACGTATATTATTTCGGCTGTACCACACAATTTAGGAAGGGGTGCCAAAAATGTTGACCATGCAATGACGTCATTTTCGTGAAAACGTCATAATTACGGTTCGTATATACCCCTTTTCAATCTTTCGTCTTTATAAATCAATATGAACCATAAATTTTGTTGTGTATAGGCTCATATTAAAGCTAACAAAATTGTCTATTGCACAGTACCCATTTTGATAGGTTTACATGAATTTAACATACTTTATTTACTATACGAATAACATAAAAAACATAAAATAAATTAAATTTATTTCACCGATACGGCGTTTTCCTTTAATTTCTCTTGACCCAATAAAGTATTACAGATGAGATCATCTAAATATTGACCCAGATAGAGATCATCTAAATATTGACCCAGATAGTATATAAACGTTGTGTGAAAAAATTAATGATCTATGTCTTTTGCTTCAAGAGCTATAACATTTTAAAGTTGATTAATGCGAACACAAATTAAGCCACAATGTGACGCATGACGACCCCAGTATCTTCCTTCTTTTTGTATAATACATTTAACAATGCGCATTTATCTCATAGATTAATGTACGTTTGATAATTCAGATTATGACCCAACACATTACTGCTCAAGGCTCATTTCACGGCAAGGGAATTAGTATATTTCAATTTCAAACCACGTTCAAACCGGGTACATGTAGGAAACCCATTGTGATAGAATCAAATCTTCCATCAAGTAAATACTCTCTGCCTGACAGTTTATACTACTGTGCCCGCAGTGTCTTGCAAAGTTTCCAATACTTCTGTTCCTAAGGTAACCCTTACTGAAGTGGAAAATCTACTTCGGGATCGAAAATTAAGCAAAAAACAGCTTCAAAGAGATGACTACGTCCCATTGTCTGCATTCCATGCAGCGTCAGAAGCTGTGCTGGATGACCCACCTGCCATTAATGTTCTTCTGCCGTTGTTCTACGAAAAGGCTGCGACAATCGCTATGGTCAAACACGGGATGGAGTTGCAAATGCAAATCACAAACTTCCCCAATTCAGGGCACCTCCCTGTCACAGTATTTGATCAACCACTATTTGCATTGGCAAAGTTTGTTCAATGGACCTGGCTGCTGACCCTTGGAGAGCAACACTACGTAGTCATGTTTGGTGGCCTACACATTTAAATGGGTTTATGGAATACCATAGGGGAATTTCTAGATAACTCTGCTTGGACAACCGCCTTGTGCGAAGCAGGAGTTTAACCTCTGGCACTGCCGATTCATTCCTTAAGGAGCTCGCCTAACTAGAACCAGACTTGGTCATCAAGTAACAGCACTTACTCTTGCAAAACAACAAGATGCCTGGTAGCACATAGATCCTCAAGATGGTACTACATTTGAAGTATGGAAACTGATAATGGTTGAAAAGAGTCCAACCTTTCAATATTGAAATATCATTCTTGAATTTAAGATCCTTGTTCTTATTTTCCCCTGCGCCAATCGCACCAGGGACTTCAACCTATATGTGGATTCCTTAGAGGCGTGGGATCCTTGGTTCTTTGCCATGGACCGATGCCCGATAGATTCCCATACAAATACGGGATATGAAACCACCGAGTATTGAGGAAGATTTGAAGCAGTTTTGGTTAGACAAGGAACAAATTCTCGTATATGTCAATGGACCAAGCTCATGAACAAAACAATGCCACAATGAAAGGTCCTGGTGGTGCAGTGGGACTTACGGGAAATCCATTTACCTTTAGAAGATGGATGGTGGCTGGACCCGAGCAAATGAGGTTGCATTCAGAATTTGAGTGCTAGCTTAGTAATAATACAGAAGATGTTAGCCTGAGTTTCAACCAGCATGAGCAAGGCCTGTCTACCCAGGAAGTCTTTCAACAACAGTCAACAGGTCAATAGCCTTAGTTCAACAATGGGTAAACTCTTTTCCGGAGGATTGCTTGGAACTTCTTGCCTTGACACTCGGAACTGTATCAACGAGAATGTTATTTCAACTCTACGTAACATTGAGGATATCGGGAACACCACATATCGTGAAATATGTAAATGGGGGTAATTGTGGATAAGAATGTATCCATTCATCAAACAATCTAGAAGAATTCAATGCCTCTTTTCAAGCGATCTAAAGATAAAAAAGACAAAACAGCAAGTAAAGGAAAGGAATTCGTAGACAAGTAGGAGGCCATACTAAACTGCCAAGAAACTTTCGAGGTTTTCTAAGAGATCCTAAGATCAAAGAAAAGTTGTTCAACTTCAATATTTCAAAGATGTCGACTTGTCAGTATTCTGCAACTCTGGACGACACTTCTTGGTGCATCAAAGGCCTGTCGAGAACTACTCAAGTGTGGATGCAAGAGCCAGCCGTATTGTTCCCGCAGCTGCAAGTGTCGAAGAGCCGGAATATCATGCAGCCTTGAGCAATTGTGTGGGTGGGGGTGCGTATGAGGGGGGGGGGGGGGGGGGGGGGGGGGGGCGGGGGGTATGTAACATTTAAATAGCTCTGAAGCTTTAAAAGGCGTGGTCGATGCGTATACTGGTATTGTCAGAAATAGTATGTGCACCATATATCTCTGAACTGCTTCGTAAAGTTGAAAATGTGGTGTTTTTTTGCATTTAACAAAGGCCCTATTGTGAGAAAAAGGTGGGCGTGGTTTATGTAAAACTCATTATTGGTCTGTCTGTGACCTCGCATAATACAGATATGTATGAATTCCTATCTTCTTCAGATAAGCTTCAATTTAATAACAGTTATTGCAGTTTTTATATTGATCAATATTTAAACCCCCTTAAAAGGAGCGTGTCTCATATTACATAAATCATTGATATTATTTAGTCACAGAGTATCATGTATATATTGTAAGCTTTAATTTGATACCAAACACGACATGTTTACTCACAGTTTATGTTAAACATAATGTATTCATTATTTTAAAAAATGGGCGTGGCCAATGACCACACTTAACAAAGTCTGATTTTTTGGCACCCCTTATAACATGATTAGGTATGTTTCAAAGAGTATGTGTGCCAATTTACAGAGCTGTATCAAAAATGTCACGATCCAAACCGTATCAGACTACACTACACTGGGTGACATCGAAAATCCTATACTAACCAGAGATTTGTACAGAACATCGAACGACTTGAAAAGGGTATCGGCAAAAATGTTCAAAGAGAATAACATCGATGTGATCGATGTTTTCATCAAAGTTTTAGCACGTGACGATATTTTGCAACTTATCAATGACTATGAGCTGAGAGAGATTGTGAGCAACGGGATCGAATTTGCGACGTCCTTTTTACAAAAGAAGAAGAAGAAGGCCTACGGCACTATTTACACAATCTTAGCAATGGTTGAGCCAAGAAATGACCCACTAGTCAAGTACGTAGATGATAAAGTGTACGATTCAATGAAACACGCAGAAATAGGCGACATGCTCAAATCTATATCAAAGGGAACTGGAACTGGAACCACTCCAACAGAGTGCGAAATCCGTGTAATGAACAGGATGACTGAACACATCAAGAAAAGATTGCGAGAAACTAAAAGGATTGGATCACAAGTAAAACATTTGAAAATGCTTCAAGAATGGGATCAATTGAAAGTTCATTCAAAGCATATTTTGGAGATAGTAATGTGCATGATGGGCATTCAGAAGCCAGCATTGAATGCAAAGGAACTGTATGATCCTAGTGTTTTGTCATCAGAGTTCGAGTCAGCGGGGATTATGGAGGACGCAGAGTTCTGGTTGATGATATTAAATGTGAGCGGGAAATACCAAGATGAAATTCGCAAAAGTAATGTCATTGATAACCTACGTTGCCTGTACATGCACCTAGTGAAGCAGGTTCCCGTGAAATGTGTAACCCTTGGTTTTTTGTCCAGTTTGGAGACTCATGACAAGAGTATCGCAGAGTTAATGGACGTACTAAAGATAGCACAGACTACCCCAACGTGGAAGGAGCAAATGGTGGAGTTGAAGCAATGTGAACAAAAATTCAGAAGGAATCTTGAACAATTAGAACAGTTCTCAGGGGTATTAGTTGGAAACTTGAAGTTAGTCGTAGACATACAAGACCGATCCACTCTAGAGAAGGAGATCAATGTCAGAAGAGACCGAGGCAAGCAACTGAAGACAGTTATCTACGATACTACCACCAGTGAGTATTGGGGGCCATTGGCTACCGTGCTTTCGGAGTTATCCGATACACGGCCAATATGCTCACTTTTTATTTCGAAGATTTTCCTGAACGTATGCCGATCTCTGTTTGAAGGCAGTTGTCCAAAGTATCCACTAGGGGCGGGAAGTTTTCAAGATATTCCGGATATCGATTCGTCTAACGATAACTTACAAATTCGGTTGCCTTCAACAGAATCTTCCATAACTTTCACACAACTGGCGACTTACTTGTGCAACAGCTGTTTGCCAGTTTTCCGCAAACATTCCTTATTATTACTTCAAGGTGATCTGGATGTACCATTGCATGTTGTTGACAATCTTATGGCTGGAATAACTACAGAAGATATAATTCAGGAGCTGCACAGAGTGGACACTTTCTTTTCAGGTGGCAAGACCCAAGTCGTCATCCCAGATCATTTTCGAAGTGCCATTATTGAGTATGTGAAACTTCCAGATCTCAAGGAGAAGTCCTGTATGCTATCTGCCATGTGTGTAGCTTTTGGTGTGACCCAAGACGACGACTTATACGAAGCCTCTCTGACCACTCGCCAGAGTATATCACGTCAGGAGGAAGCTTCAAATATTCCAACGTTGTCATCGATCAATGAGGCACTCCATGCAATAGGAAGGGTAGATACGAAACTGGAAGATATGGACTGGCTAGTCGTGGAGGAACTTGGTAAAAGTAAAGATCTTATTAGTTTTTTACGTCCATTGGTGAATGAAAACATTGGGTATCTCGTCGATTCTATAGATCAACGGTCAGAGCAGTACGTGAATGTAACTATTATATCGGATTTATTAGCTGTTCGACAATATCTTGATCCATTTATACGATCATCAGAGAGTATCAATGGTCATGTACTGTTGGAAACAATCTTAGCAAACAAAGATGAGGCAGTTAATGAAAAAGTCCATGTAAAATTAAGTAATTGTGTACACAATTTCTACAGCATTGAGCATTTTTATAAGAACATCGCCAACCGCGCGGAGACGACAAAAGAAATCATATTAGAAGCGCTGAGACGTGGTCAATACAAGTTTTATATTGACGACCAATCTACACAGTGTCTTGTTACATTATCCTATCCATGTAAGAAAGAGGATGAGGAGGAAGCAAACAAAACAATACACAATAAGACTGCATTGGCAACCTATAGTTTGGATGACTTAAATGACCTAAGAAGTCTGGCGTCGTTCCTTGTCAACAAACAAACGCCACTTGTCCGGGTCTTGAATCTTCAAAAGGAACCCACTTCAGAACAACTACAAGAATTCATAGACGCAGTTACAGTCGTGAATAGAATAATTGACGTTCGAAATTTGCTACTGGATAATCCATGGTTTATCGATGACTATTGTGACATGGAAATACATAGCCTTCAGGACCTGGAAGATATCCGTAAACGGTTGCAACTTTCCTATGACATCTGGGTGAGAAAATTGTCAGAAGCAAGAAGGAGTTACTATTATTTGACATTCTTCCAGTCAAAGCAATTGAAAATCTTGGATGACTTTTTCAATGGCAATTGTGAAGTGACAGAAGATCTGAACTTACTCTTTCGATTCGTACATTCGGATATGCTAGTCCATAAAAAACCTCTGCCGTGACACACCAATACCAGAAGACGCCTCACTCGACATACGTCTGAGTCAGCTTGGCAACACTCTGGGGCAAAGTTTTTGTAATCTGACGTCTGTACATAAGAGACGTAAAATATGCGCATCGAAGCTTTGCAGTGCTAAACTAGAGACACCGTTGAGACCCGGATCCGTATACGTTGTGGAGCTAGATAAAGAAAGTACACGCTCCATTCCTGTCCTACCGAGTTTATACCAAGACACGTGTGATGCTCTGCCCGAACCGAATGAAGTCGTTTTCTGTCACGACGAGACATATTGGGAAGAAATAGATCTGTTGTTACAACGATGCACATGGGCAGCAGCAGCAGACAACTCTCATACGAAGCACCTGTACACGATAGTCAATGTTGAATCGCTCACGACTGATGTACAGTTTCAACTTGTCCCTGCAATCAAACGTCTACAAGATGGCGAAGACAACCAATTCATGCTAGCACTTATTTGCCGTGGAGGGCGCTACCACCATGTGATTGATCAGTTTTCTCCCGCCAATATACATCGGGTATAGTGGCCTGAGCGACAATGACATGAAAGCATGCTTCCAACAGGGATGGCCGAACGTTGAAGTAGTAACATCTTCCCAACCAGGTCTTGGTAAGAGTGAATACATTGCAGATGTGGCTTCCGAACACGACTGCAGCGTTATTTGGCTTCATGCGAGTGGACCTGTAACTAAACTAGAACTCATTAAGCAATTGAAGTTGCATTTGAAATCAAGTCAACACATTCTCCATATTGACGTTGCAGCCATGTCAAATCCAAGTGTATTGATTCATTTATATTTGAAGTTGTAGTCATGGGCATGTCATCTTCACAGACAGATATATGTACAGTACCTACACTGCGAATCTTAATTGAAGTAGCAAATACTCAAGACAAACTTATCAATTCGCTCACGACATGTTGTGCATTCAAGAGCAAACATCTTACATGGCCTGCTAGATTTTCATCGTTCACAGTTAGCAAGGAAATCAGTAGTACTGTACAAGTAGTCTGTCGTTACTTAAAAGCGTTGGAGGATGGAACTATGAATGAAGATATGCCGATGGTAGGAGATGACAAAGTAGCTCCATTACACGTTGAAGAATGTCAGCAACTTATGGATAAGTATGTCACGTTGGGGGACGAAATGTCGTTTGCAGTAGTGCATAGTTTTCTCGGGATCTGTGCGATGGCATTAAGAAGTATGTTAACCTCCCCATATTACTCGACGTCAAATCTAGAGAGAATGGTTTGTGATGGGTATGATACTGTGCGAGTGGACCTCGTGAAGGCAATCTTGGAATCATCAGCGGAATTCTCGGCCCGGTCATTGACTTTCAAATCTCCTAAAGCAATATCATTGGTTAAGCTTCATTCTACGTCGAAGGTTACTGCCAATGAAATGGTCGCCAGAATGGATGTTATGGTAAAATGGTCGGACACCAACCATCTCCTACCAGTTTTTAATAGTCAGGACTCTCACACAGTATCTTTAGTTTATCGCCTTCTGGAACATGTCCCAAAACAGATCAAAAAGCTCTTCGATAGTCAACTACAGGAACCACTTAACAACTACCAAACAAAGACACAGGATGAACTTCAGGATATTCTTGAAAGAATTTGCCGACGTACAAAACACCCTTTCGATATGAAAAAGTTGGGGAAACTAGAAACAAACTACGCGCTAACGCCCGATAATGTTTTGAATATGGTGCTCATTTACCTTAGAATTAAAAATCGCACACCCGTTATTATTATGGGCGAGACAGGATGTGGAAAAACAACACTTATCACATATCTCGCTCGAGTTTGCGAGGTTGAGATTAAAACTTTAAGCATACACGCAGGAGTGGATAGGGATCAGATTGAATCATTTGTTCAACGTCTCATATCGTTAGCAGAAGAAAATCTACATGACGACATCTGGGGATTTCTCGATGAAATCAACACTTGTGATCATCTTGGACTTCTCAATGAGATCATTTGCCATAGAAGATTTCAAAGAAAGTTGCTTCCTTCCAATTTGATATTCTGTGCAGCATGCAATCCCTATCGACTTCGAGTAGAGGCATGTAGTGTCATAAAAAACACCGAAGAACAATTTCAGAACGTCTCAAGTTATGTTTCTGAAGAAAGGATTGGATTGCAGAAACCCACTTTTAAGAACAAAGATAGTACCAAACTGGTATACCGTGTTCAACAACTTCCCGAATCAATGATAGACTACGTGTGGGACTATGGGTGGGTCACTAAGGGATCACGTCAAAACTCGACCGCCCGGCAACCGCCGGTTACGGCCGGTTCCGTTCGGTTCTCACAAAACGTGTCGTCTGTTATAATATACACACATAATGAGGTCAAATAGTATCACTCTGGTGATCACGACCGGTTGAAAGTGCCTCGTCACACACGTGAGCAATAACATCTTGAAGTAATGGGCTCTTTTAAGACTTAAAAGTCTCAGTTGACACCAGTACAATACAGCTATTGATTTTCGCTGGGGTTGGCTTTTTCAATCTGTTTATAGCTCAATTAACTTTTTAAAATCAATACCGAAAGTCTATGAATGTTGTTTTTTTATAGAACGATTATAGAGAGAGCTATTATGACCGCAAAGTAACAGATTGATAGTGTAAATTGGTCAGATTACAGCATTAAGTCAACCGGCGGTTGTTCAGTGTTGCATGCGCGAATATTCATATACCAGTAAAACATTTGACCTGAAAGAACCGGGCGGAACCGCCCGTAACCGGCAGTCAACGGGCGGTCGAGTTTTGACGTCTCCCCTAAGTAGAAAGGACGAGCTGAGATACATCAAGCGAATGATTGGGTTTCCACATTTCACAAGCGGCACATTATAATTCGCAAGCTGCAGATTTGTCCATCTTCTTGCGCTGTCACAAGAGTTTGTGCGGCCATCCGAAGAGGATCGTTGCATACAAAGAGTTTACGCCCACTTCAAAGACGTTGATCGGTGTAAATAACTGCAAAAATGGTTCACAACGGAGATGCTGGAGAAGAAGAATGTGAAAGCAATTAAAGGAGAGGATCATTTGAATGATCTAGAGATAAGAAGCATCGTATTAGCCTTGGGGCATTGTTATCATTCAAGGTTGACGGAGGAGGACGAACGAACGGAATACAGACGTAGGGTGGCTATTGTCCTGTCGTCTCATAACAGATGGAATTTAGAGATTACTGGAAACGATATCAAAGAGATGATTTACAGGGAGCAAATGGATATCCTTGATGAATGACTTCGGGTTTCAGTAGGTCGATTGCTAAACAAACGTCCTCTATAATTGCTAAGAATGAAGCGCTGAGAGAAAACGTGTTTGTCATCCTGGTTTCCATGCTCAATAGGATTCCTGTTTTTGTTGTTGGTAAACCTGGATGCAGCAAATCACTGTCTATGCAACTCATTGAGAGTAGTCTTCGTGGACCACTGTCTACTGATAACTATTTCAAACAGCTACCGCAAGTTTGCAAATTCTCCTTCCAAGGCTCAGAATCGTCCACTTCAGAAGGGATAATCAAAATATTTGATATGGCGAGAGATTACAAGGAAAACAATCCTGACGACTTGCCATATGTTTTACTAGATGAAATTGGACTTGCTGAGACCCCCGCCTCAAATCCATTGAAGGTGTTACATAGTCAATTGGAACCAACAGTAGGTGAATATCCATCAGTTTCTGTAGTAGGTATTTCAAACTATGAACTTGATGCGTCGAAACGGAACAGGGCTGTACAACTTTCCCGACCAGAACCAAGTGTTGAAGACCTTGCCCTTACAGCTAAAATAATACGAAAGGAAAGCGTAAGGACAACAAGAGATCAGCTACAAACTGTCCTTACGGACGAGAAACTGGACCGTTTAGCCAACGTATATAGACGGTATCAACATGAACAGAAGCATCCAGATTTTCACGGCTTGAGGGACTACTACTCTCTGGTAAAGTATATCTCTGAACGAGCGGTAGCGCTAGACTGTGACTTGGGAATGACAATTGAGAGAGGTCTTCTGCGAAACTTCGGGGGATTAACACTTGAAATGAATTCCATGATGAAAATGTTCTCAGAGGAAATCCAATTCGTACAACAGCCACTTCGAAGACCATCGGTGCTGGAGTTGATTGATGAAAATGTGACCGATAAACATTCGCGTCACTTACTGTTGATATCACATGGCGATTCAGCTCTCAATATCCTGAGTCATTTCATGCGGACATCAAACATTTCGGCAAGTCTAGCAACGACATACACGTTCGGCATGAAACCATCCGCTGTGCCACGTGACTCCGACGACGCAGATACCAGACACCTTGAGATTATTCTTGGGAGTAGATTCGAAAACGATATATCAGAAGAATACAATTACAGAATCATCAACCAAATAATACTCTGCATGGAACGAAATGTGTTATTGGTTCTGAAAGATCTCGAAAATGGAAGCCTATATGACATGCTCAATCAAAACTATACAACTATAGGGACGGATGGCGCGGAGATACGGACTTGTAGGGTTGCCCTGGGTTCTTATAGTAACCCAAGGTGCTATGTACATGACAACTTTCGATGCATTGTACTTGTTGACGATGACAAACTGGATAAGCAGGATCCCCCTTTCCTCAATAGATTTTAAAAGCAAACATTGCGCTACACCGACTTAATGGAAGACCATCAGAGAGAATTCATCAAAAGTATAAATCAGTGGATGAAATCGCTTGGCTGCTCTGAAGGCTCCATATTCAGCCCCGGAACCATGTTTCTCGGGTTTCATAGCGAGTCGTTAACATCGCTGGTATTTCAACACAGTAGTGTTGAGGATTCTCCTGAATCAGAAAATCTGCTGACCTTGTGTAAAACGGATCTACTGAAAGTTGCCTGCCCTGATGCTGTTCTTAGACTTCGGAAATCATTACTAGCCGAAGACGACTTGGATGAAGTTATAATGATAGAGCAACAATATTTCCAGTTACCTATACACGATGGACTCAGTGCCTTCATGTCAGAGATGACAGGTGAATCTACTTTATATCAGTGTTCAAACACAATCATCTATACTCTGTTTGGCCATCTCGAGACAGTGACGTAACTGAACAGGCGCAGCTTTTACGCACGCGTGTGTATCTTCCGCCTTTCAACGCTCGTGTTTGTACGCCAGCGTCGCGAGTATGCGCGCGCGTTATGTGATGCAATTAGTAGAATACGCGGTTACGTCACTGTCTCGAGATGGCCAAACAGAGTATACACGCACAGCAGCATTTACACTGATATCGCCAAGTGTATGGGCAACAACTTCAAAGTTCAAGTGTCAAAAATGAACAGGATCAAATCCGAGCGAATGCTATCGAGTCAGATAAAAGAGTTCTGGTGCAACTCAGATACAGAGATTTTGTTCATTCAGTGCCTTCCAGAATTAGATGGGCAAAATATGATGCTGGTCAAATGTACCGTTGAGCAGGTACAAAATCAAGTATTGCCGAAAGACGCAGAAGTCAGAAAACATGTTTGCATCGTTGTGCACTTGGATCGCGCTACATACTACGTAGAAGACTCTCACGCAGCTCGTAACACCCACGGGTACTACAACTTTCAAAAAGGCTGGCAGCAATACACAATTGATTCTTTAGAGAATACAACTCCATCGCTGCATAACTTGATATATGGTCCGAATAGAGAGGCTTTCAGCAACTTTTGTCTTTTGTCAGATATACTTGAACCTCTCCGGCCTATTGTGAATATAGAGAGTATTGTGCACGACCAGGCAATGTGGTGCTTCAGCTGTATCAAGTATGTATTCAGAATTTGAGAGGAACGCAGACAGCTTCCCGGAACTACTCAAATTGATTAATGGATCTGACAACTTGAAGCAATGTTTTCAACGGCAGATTCTGAAGTACATCCGGTCACATGATCATATTATTACAGAAGGTGGTGACAATTGGCAAGTTAAAGCGGCATGTGACACTGCTGATGTTTAGATGCTCTACACTTATAGATGCAATGCAGGAATACATCAAATGTATGGTACGGATACCTTTAGCCAAGATCATATTCTTCTTGGAAAAGTCATGTGCCTGGCCCGTTGATGTCCACGAGGTGGCGTATGGTGTATTTTGGCGAACATGCTTTCATTCCAAAAAGGTGTTCGATATTCTATCGAGAGAGCTGCCAGACTCGCGAGGTGCAGAGACCTATGAGATTGGGACGCGTTTGTTGCGTCTCAAATTTCCATTTTTTACCATCTTTTACAACAAGATCGAAACATTCTGCAAGTGGCTGCTTCACAACGTGCCGGTATATGACAGCGAACATCAAGTTGATGTAATAACATTAGACAAGTACGCGAAGCAAGTGGCAGACCACGTTGAGAGTTTGTCGGAACTGCAATATGACCAATTCCTCGATGATCATATTAAAGATTACAGCTTCGACTTCTGTGCTTTTGTGTCTGTTAATTACCTGCCGACGGTGAGCGACTCTGAACGCTACCAAATCATGAACGCTCTTCTGAATCAGTTTGACATCAAGCTAGCTACCGATTTACGTGCAATTGAATGCATATCCCGGCTACATATAGTAATGTACCTCTTTAAAGTGCAGCTGATATCCATACTCAAACTTCTAGCACTACAACCAGATTCGGAGACGCAGAGCATTGGCTCGTTGCTGATGCGTTGTTTGTCCGGCGACGCGAGAGAATATACCAGTAAAGACAAAGCCCTGAAGAAAGAACATGAATTTGCCGAATCAATGATTGACGAAGAGATACCTTCAACGGCAGGTATGCCAATTGATGGAGAGACAAGTGAAGATACAATTCAGAAAAATGAGGAAAATCGGTATGTTTGGCACGAACATACTGCTTATCAAATCTGTGATGGATCCTTAGAGGCTAGGGGGCAGAATAAAAGCGATTCTGACTTAGAGGACAATGATGCCGTGTCAGTTGAGCAGATAAAGATCGACGATATTTCAAGATCTTTTCAAATCAATCTAGTGAATGAAATATGCATCTCGTTACTCCCACACAAATGTGTTCTCAAAAAGTTTGGAGGACTCGATGTATGGTTGAGTAAGGTGACTTCCGTGCTTCTATTATCAGGGTACGTAAATCGCGAATCGTCAAGTTTATACTCACTCCGTTTGTGTCGTGATTTCACGACTATCGGCATCAGATATAACGTGAGTCCGGACGAAGTCTCAAAACTAGCCGAATATACAGATTGCGATCACATCAACACTGAGCGTGTCATTCAGTTCATTAAAGATCGCGTATCATCATACATAATCAATGAAAAAGACCCTGAACAGGTCATGATGTTACACGAGTTCCTTTGCAGATATTTCAACCTTTGCCTTCAAGAAAACCTGGATACGCCTCTTCTACCAACAATATTAGATACATTAACAACGGACTCGGGAACATTGCTAACTGGATCTCACTCAGTGTTACATACTCTTATCGCAAGCGAAATCCAAGATGATGTAGGACTATGTAAAACTCTGATTCTCACCGCTTACTTTGACGTTCACAAATTTCCCAATTTCGGTATACTTGACATCTTCTTACGAAAGTCAAGAATGGACTGTTCTCTGGCAGTCGCATGCAGTGATATAATTGAAGACACAGCTTTCTTTGACATAGACAGTTGTGCCCTAGAGCAAATTCAAACGGAAGACGATGATCGCTTAAAATTGGCAACAGAATCGTCGCGAATTGTGAACGAACACAACTCTGCAGCAGTCGCAACGTGTTCGCTGGAGTTTGTTTGCGCTGTAGCATTTCTGAGAAAGTTTCTTCGTGCCATAGGGGATCTGGTAAGCCGAGGCAATTTAAAGCGGGTTCTACCTATTCCATTCTCGGCAGTGTTATTAGTGGAATCTTTCAATCGGATAGCAGTTGTTTGAAGCTTGTATTCTTGAGAGGTGTAAGACAACATGTTGGTCTCGTTGAATTACGAAAACTAAGTGAGGAACTAGCGGGCACTATTATCTCATTCCGTGATTTGTTGTGGCAAGAAAATCTGCACTCGTCTCGTCTTGGGTGCAATCCAATGAGTGCTGTGAAGCATTATGTAGAAGTCAAGACTACAATAGTGGAATGGCAGAGCAGTTCGTCGAATTGCAATACTGCATTAAATGATCTGGTTACAAAAGCTGCGGAGGACCCGGATTACCAAGTAGCGTTGTTAGCTGCAGTAGCCGAGTCGTTTTACTGGACCCAGACAATCGTAACGGGAAGAAGCGAATCCGATAAACGTATGGCAAGAGAGCTTATGGAATACACTCAAGAATTCAGACCCTATTTCAAGCTACTCCTGGAACGATTTGTTGGTGTCTTCGTATTCGGTGACCCCTTGCAAATATCAAACCAATCGAGCGTGGATGAACTTCAACGAGTATCTGTTTTAGTACACATAGCATGTATTGTTGCTGCATACAACGGCCTTACTCACATACACGGCTCATTACTTCAAGCGATCCTATCTAATACCAGCCATGATAAGCATCTCTTGCCAGGAGTGGGTAGTACAACACCAGCTCTACCTAGATTCCAAATGAATTGTTGCAGCAACAACACCTCCAAGACATCACCTTCAACAGAACGCCTTCGCGCTATGTAACCTGTAGCTTACAGGGTTTTAGATTTAATCATCCACGGCTGTTTATTGGTAGGAATGTCGTGTAACTTTACCTCGGATTCGAACGTTAAGTCCGCTGTAGATGCGATTGGATTATCAGATGTAAAAGACGATATTAGCACCCAACTGAAGAAGCGCGTAAAAGAGGACTGGCTTCTCTTACAAGAGATGGTATATTCCAATGCCGAGAACGTGACGATGTTCTTACATCAGACCATTGACGATGTATCGGCCATTCTAGTAGGTGACCAGCCTCTTCAAACTGAAACTTCAAACTCGAGGAGTTTTTGTCAGACAAGATTCAAGGCTTGGTTAAAGCAATTCCAGATTCCCAACGGATGTATAAAGTTGAGTGCTTCCGGGCACAGGGAGTGAGTATAGACTCGTTAGAGGGAAGGCTTGAAGAGTTAGACAACGGTGAGGGCGATATGAATTCACGCATGTTTCGTATGAGACGACTACCAACATTTGAAGATCTTCGCGCTCGATTCATTTCTGCTAACCACGGACGAAGTTATCATTACCCTTTCCTTCAGCTTTGCATTGGTTATCATGAAAGCTTA
Organism: Ophiura sarsii; assembly: GCA_035610835.1. Lineage (NCBI taxonomy): Eukaryota > Metazoa > Echinodermata > Ophiuroidea > Amphilepidida > Ophiuridae > Ophiura > Ophiura sarsii. The sequence goes on along the minus strand of CM069448.1, from coordinate 78,561,895 downwards.
CCATTATTGTATAACCTTCATTTTTTCCTTGAATGGACCAATCTCATTACGAATAGGCTCAACCAAAATGTTGAGCGGCACGAAGGACCGATCATCACAATTGGTACCTTTTTAGACAAAGTAGACTACCACTCGGACAAGAGCTCACAAAAATCTGCAAAAAGGCTATTCAAACGATTCCAAGACGCCTGGAATAATTCGATAGATGATGCACGAAGAGTACTGAAACCCGAGATCGAATTTGCAATAATCACCAATGACACACCATTAGTCGTTTGTATACTCGAGAAAACCAGCGTAACGTGTCCTTTACAGCAAATGATCTCCTCTTTACAACAACTTTAAAATGATTTCCTGACCGAAGCTATGGCGATTGCTCAAAGCGGCAGATGTTCCAACTTAACATTTATGGTCGGTGATTCCACCACTGAGTCGAATCTAAAAGAAGTTAGTTTATCGAAGGCGAAGTCGGAGATCATACAATATCATGGGACCCAAAATCTGCTTGATTTCAGCTACATTGACGTGGATAAAATGTATCAGTTCGGCAATTTCGATACACGGAACGGTTACGGGAGCTGCATTTCATACAATCTGACTGTTATTGAAAGAGAATTAGCTCGCGTCCTCATCATGAACAAAGCAATTCTCCTAGACGGCACGACGTTCACCAAATTCACCTATACCGATGAACTATTCCACGCATGCTCAGCAATACTAATCGATATACATGGTATTGTACCCCAGAAAGACAATCTTGGGAAGGAAATTCTGAATGCGTTGCAGAAGGAACAAGATGAGTGCGGTACATTTGCGATGCAACTGCTGCAACAACTTGAAGTTATATTGGTTTTACTGAAGAAAACTGGAGGAAGACCTGAAGATTCTCTAGATGACCTCATTGAACGCTGGTCAACCAAACTACCGGGTTCCTTTCCTAAATGCTTATTTAAAGCATCGCATGAACATACTATACAGCTCCAGCATATAGTGGACCTGTATAAGCATCTGGAACAACTGCTAATGAACAGTGTCATTGCAACACTAGATAAACCATTCAGAGAAAATATTCCAACCGCTATCCAAAATTCACTCATTCAAGAACTGGCTCATCTCAACCTCACCAACCTAGACATGATCTCAGATATGGTTCATCGATTCGTGTTTAGGTTCGTCAGACCAATCAACGCGACGGATTTCTATATTCTTGAAACCAACTTAGTAGACCTGATGAGACGATCTGTGTGTGATCCAGCCGAAAGGGGTGCGTTGAAGATGCTATCAAGACTAGCTGATAGAGAGATCAACTTATGCCATGTGGCGCAACTTGCAAGGATCATCAGTAAAAAAGCTAAGGTATGTATCTTTAAGATTCCATACCGGTAAATAATAATAATGGATTTCCTGCGGTTTTATGAAGCGAAATATTATAACAAGACTTCGCCGCTAGACAGCTATTAGCTCGTTTATCCTACGTCATCTGTCTTTAGCACTTCAATTCTATGAGGAAGGGTGGGATTTCCGTGTTGGAAACGCCAGTCGCTACTGGCAATCTCGGACTTCCTTATTTTAACTAATTTTAGAAGCCTGATCAATGCTAACCTCGTACATGTACGTGGAAGTAACATGAGTAAAGCTAACGGTTTCAAATTAGTACATTTATATATTTGGTTGGTACTAATAACTACTCGGCACCATTTACTTTTTCTCATTACAGCAATTACGAGATTATGACTCCAAGACGCAAAGGAGATCTGCTCCAGTTAGACCCCAATCTACACCCGCATCCAGAAGGCCAAACCGATCCAATCGGAGAGTTACGCGTGGAGGTGGTATGGGCATATCATAACAGCTTCTAGGTGAGTTAGTGAAAGTCAAAGGAGAACTTTCGTCATGGTAATGCAAGAACGTCGTAAGTGACAATTTGGTCATCTTTCAGGAGAAGCATTTTGTGTTCAATTGAGGGACAAAAATATTCCATGTCACGTGACATACAATCCACCAATCAAATGATGGGAACTATTTAGGTGATATATAAATCCCGCGATTATATTCTCTTTCTCTTCCTCGGTACAGTGACGTAACTTAATAGATGCTGCATTTACTCATGCGTATTTATTTATTTATTTGTTATTCGGCAAAATCGACATCAACAATACAAAAAAAATCAAGCACATAATAATAACATATAACATCACAAATATATTCAGACAACCAAGTCGATAAGCCAGGATAACCCATAAAGTTAGCTAAATATACCAACTTATTTCCAATGGGGTCCAATGGGGGAAAATAGTAGGCTTACGGTCTCCAGATCACCGAGGGACAATATTTCACCCCATTTCACGAATATAGAGCAGTCCATATTAGTTTTAAATAACACATGAAAATATTCACACTTAAACACATAGATCTTAGTGAATATGCTAGTCGATTCTCGACAAAAATAAGCTTACCTTTTTAAATGTTTAGTTAGTTTACTCCGAGTCCTACTCCATCAAGTCGCCGAGGAAAGATTACTCTAGTCTGATGCTGAACTCATCTCATCGATAGAGGTCTAGACTTCGTTGCAGAATGCCCTCAACCTCAGGTGAATTGACAACAAATATTTACGATTCATGACTAAAAATTAACTGAAATGTTAATTCAGCCGATAAAAGATCTGTGCGGTAAACCAAATAATAATGCAATGCAGACGACTTGTTTACGTTTTAAGCGATTCCTCTTTTGCTGTTGTGCAGTGAGCGGACTTCGTACACACAGATGGTGGCGGAATCGATTTATCGTTTATACGGATTAGGGCCTTCCAGATTTGTAGACATTAGAGAAAGCTTCATGTAGAATGACGGTCACATTCAGGTTTTATACAGGGTCTCTCA
>CM069448.1:78478405-78558916 GCA_035610835.1 Ophiura sarsii | reverse complement strand
CTAGATGTAATGATGCGCCACATTTTAGCAACCAACTTGTTGAAGCTCCACTTGGTCATATTCTTTACATTAATTTCAAAATATTTTAACATATTTGTAGGCGGCATAATAACTAATATTACTCTTTTGAGGGCACATGCGCGCGTAACGCGAGAAAAAATTGCTGTATTTATACACCTGACCGTCATAGGCCTATGAAATCTGGCTTTATCATGATATGATTTTGTTAAAACAAATTTTAACCACTCTCGCGCCACTTAGGATGCCTTGATGCGCCACAAGTGGCGCGCGCGCCACCAGTTGAGAATGCCTGATCTAAACCCTGTGAACTTAGTACTGATAAAAGATGATGACAATGGGAGTGTTATAAGCTATAAATGAACGAAAACCGTACATAATTGACAAAATGAGCAAAAACTCGAGAAAATCCAGAGCTTTTTCAGACTGTTGTTTGTTTATCTCTATGCGTACTGCAACCATGCAGTCACAGCGCGTAACACATAACGTGTCGTATTGTTCAATGAAAAACAAATGCGCGTACATGGGTACATGTGCACCCCTACACACACAGGCCGGGCAGGAAAATAATGTAGAATTACGTTGTGCTACGTATACGGGCAGGGCCAGATTTACCTTTATGGGGGCCCTGGTCCAGCTAGCCAAAATGTGGAGGCCCCGCCCAACTCACTGTTGAACCATCTCTCAAGTAGCTATAAAGAGCGAAAATAATAGGGGATACCATTATAGTGTACCCAAGATGTGAACCCTGAAAATTGCCAATTCGATGACAAAAGTAAACTGAAAACTGAAAAATTTGCTATTTTACATTTATTTGGCGATATTGAGGTACAGTTTGGCTTTGAACAAGCTTCTAAAATTATTATTTTTGGGGCAAAATGCACGTAGCGTGAGAACCTTTACTGTGGTTTCCTAATTTGACCAGTGTTTAGTGTTGGTAATTTATTTTTATCTTATTTTTAGGTCGTCCGTAGCTAGAGAGAGACCTTAATATGGCTCCTTCATGTGTCTGTGTGGGGGTGTGTCTGTGTCCGTCAACAATTGGTACACACTTTTTGTTTTGTCCATTCTTTTCCATACAATGACCAATTGTAACCAAACTTCGGTCATAGATGCAACATGGAAATCTTCATTTGTTAATGAGGTCAAAGGTCACATACCAAGGTCAAAGGTTATCTGAGGTCAAGATGTAAAAGTGGCTGCATCTGTGCATGGACACAGTACTGGAGCCCATTTGGGTATAGTATATGACAGGCATTCTCAAATTGTGGCGCACGCGCCACTTATGGCGCATCAAGGCATCCTAAGTGGCGCGAGAGTGGTTAAAATTTGTTTTAAAAAAAAAATCATATCATGATATAGTCAGATTTCAAAGGCATATGACGGTCAGATGTATAAAGACAGCAATTTTTCTCGCGCTGCGCGCGCATGTGCCCTCAAAAGAGTAAAATTAGTTATTATGTTGCCTCATACATACGAGGGGCGGTCAGTAAATAATGAAAGTAATCATGGTATGGGATGCATGAGTGATTCTATTGAGGGGATAATGTGATCAATACAAAGTATGAACCTTTGTCTTTCAAACAATACAGTTGGCTTGACCTCATATGACCTTTGGCCTTGGTATGTGACCTTTGACCTCATTAACATATGCAGGTTTTTGTTTTTGTCGTTGCGCTTGGTATCCTTTGGCAAAGGTGCATTATAAATGCCGTTATTATTTATTATTTACTCGTTGAGGACTCGAGTCTTTGAGTAATAATAATAATAATAATAATAATAACCATATTTGTATAGCGCCTAACATCGAGATCCCTAAGCGCTTTTACATAAAAACATAATAACAAACACATACATAGATATGGACTACAATTAAAAAGCCTTTGTGAACAAATGAGTCTTTAAGGATTTCTTAAACTGAAATATGGTCTCTGCATACTGGGACCGAGTCCGAGTCCGAGTCTTTGAAAAAAAGGACTCGAGTCGGACTCGAGTCCGAGTCCGAGTCCCGAGTCCTACAACACTGCTAAAGTGTATATTTTAACTTAGATCCATTCAGCCTTTACATCATTAAAACATTTTACCCATCTGTAGTTAACGTAAGTAACATCCAATATGTGGACACCATTTAACATAATTACACACACAGCAATAAAGTAGAATGACTTCTTTTTTGAACTAGATACAAATTTCCATTTATGATTTGGTATATTGGTACACATTGTGAAGTCCAATATAACTGATATAGAGTTAATTGCCCTTATCTGTTTTAAGATCATTTTACCTCTGAAGAGGCAAATGTTGGTAACGGGTGGACACCAAAATCATAAACACGGTCGCTATCGGCAGAATAGCATTTCAAAATTTTCAAAGTTGTATGAAGAGGAGGATTGAGTTCTGCTAAATGCTATCACTGGAGCGATATTAGTTGACCAATATCCTTCCAACTTGGTCAGTTGGTTACCTGCATGAATATACTTATCAATATGCCAATTGAATTTTTTTTTTGGATTTAAAAAAAAAATGCAAATTTTTGAGAAATTGTTGGGATTTTAAAAAAAAAATAGGAAAAAAAATGTATTGTCTGTACTTTGAACAAAAAAATGTTATTGATATTTTTACAATATTATGGTGATTTTTTTTTTTGATTCTCACTGCATAATAATGATCAAATTGGATGGATTTTTCGCATGATACACAAATATATTGGTCTCGCTATGAGTTTTAAAAATATTGTGCTCGACTGCGTCTCGCACAATATTTTTTAAAACTAATAGCTCGACCAATATCTTTGTGAATCATGCTCAATCCATCTAATTTTATATCAAACTTGGGTCATAGATGCAACATGGAAACCTTCATAATGTTAATGAGGTCAAAGGTCACATACCAAGGTCAAAGGTCATCTGCATGAGGTCAAGATGTAAAATTGGCTGCATATGAAAAATTTATTACAGTTAAACAGGTGAAGTACAATTGCAACCAAACTCCAGGATATTTATTGTTTTTTTATATCCTGAGTCCGCCAGTCATGGTCTGACCTCTTTCTTTCTAGTTGCCTGATGCCTGTGGTTTGAGAGCCACCTTGTTTTTAATCTACCCATATAAACGGACGACCTATTTGGGACCGCTGTCCCTATTTTTTCTTAATTTGGGGGGCCCTGGGCCTGGGCCCATCTGGCCAAATGGTAAATTCAGCCCAGCGCATACAGCGGCGACTTTGTGTAGGGTATACTAACACGATGACCATACGCACTGAAGATATTATTATTCAAATGAATTAAGCCCTGCCCCAAACTATATACCATTGTCTCATAATAAAGGGTTAAACAAAAGAAAGTATACCACTTTGTTTATGTCATTTTGAGTACGGTAACATTCCATTTTCTTTTGACCAAACAGGCTAGATAGGCATTTAGATGAATCTTTTAGGCATACTTTGATACCAAATTTTCCCCCTAACAACAAAGATAAACCATGATTAGCACCATTTAAAGAAAAATATCCCATTTTCAAAAGTTGCATTTCCAATACACAGCCCTTTATCATATCGGCTGAAAAAACAGCCACAAACCAATCAGATTGCCTGTTGACATCCAAAACCACACCCACTATATAAGAATGGTTAATCCCCGGAGTTAATCCAAAACCACACCCACTATATAAGAATGGTTAATCCCCGGAGTTAATCCAAAACCACACCCACTATATAAGAATGGTTAATCCCCGGAGTTAATCCAAAACCACACCCACTATATAAGAATGGTTAATCCCCGGAGTTAATCCAAAACCACACCCACTATAAAAGAATGGTTAATCCCAGTTTGTGGTTCAGGTTGCAACATCAGGGTAAATAAGAGATACCGGTACTGTTTCCAAGCTTGATCTGGATTACCAAGTGATTGCACATAAGGTCATTAGTTCAAATCATCCTTGAGAAAAAGACATGGTATGGACGTAACACAATACTAATCACTATATAACTGTACTCTATGCATTGGCACGTTTTCTAGAAGATATTTGAACTAAAAACCTACTTGGTTCTCCAGAGCACTATACACTGTACTGTAGTGATATCCACACAATCCAGCTACTAGTATTTAAATGTCCATTTCCTACAGCTCCATCACAACCCGGTTTTTCCACCACTTCTCGGCCAACCTCAAACAGTCTCTCTCCTGATCTCTTCAATGGCGCCCTCGAGGTATTCGGTTTGGGTAGCGACGGACACATCCATCACATGTTTCAGACTACATGTGATCATGTTGATAACCCTTGGGGTTATTGCACATGGGGTGTTTGGCATAGCACAGATATGGTCACACCTGGTAAAGATGTATGGAGCAATACGGTGATGGCAGGGAACAATATCCATCAAGGAAATGAAGTCTTCAGTGTAGACGAGAATGGCCAGTAAGTGTTTAGTATTGTCAATTGGCAGGATCAAATTATTTGGCTTTGAAAACTATAAATAAGTTTGGGTTTTGCTTTAAACCCTTTCTGGGACCATTGACATGTATGAGGATGAGGTTCTACCTGCCAAAAATGTTATCCAATTTGACCGAAGGCTTTTAAAACCAAGAGCATTCATCTGTCCATTTTTCATACCAAGGAAAATTATGTATAGCCAATGACTTTTAAGGTTGTGAATACAAAATTGTTAACTTTATTTGTTGGAAGTGGCTCTTTTTACTTCATTCTTTTCTTCCATCTTTTCTAACTTTCATTTCTTTCAGCCAGCATGCTTATATAGGCTTTTTAAGCCTAGCCCTTCATTTTGCTTGAGCCTGGTCCCTTTAGAACCCAAGTGTGTGTCCGTATGGACCGACCGTGTAAACAAACAAACAAACAAACATCATTTTTCTAGGTATAAAAATGGAGAAACCCTTTATACATGTAAATTAATGCTAAAAATTCACATCTTACTAGTTAGGCCTACAGGCATCTGTTTCATTTGGCAAACCCGGCCAACTGACCCATTGATAACAAAGGGAAAAGCAGTTGAATTAGTTGGCAAAATGGACATTTGATACATAATTGAATTCCGAGACAAAAGTCCTTCAAATTTGTAAATGTAAGACTTCATTTATATTGACTTATAATCCATGGACATAACATTTGATTCCTAATAGCACCTGTTGTCAACATTTGATACAGATTTAAACACACTATATTCCACACACATAAAAAAATATTACATCTGTTTTCCAAATCCAGCAGAGAATGTTAATTATATGGTGTAAATTTACCAGATTATGGCACATCTGGCAATTGGCAAGGGGAGACAGTTGGAGCAAGTGGACACAAGTTACCGGACTGGAATCAGCCAGCAAGATAGTATCTCTCCCTTATGTAACGAGTAATCAGCATCAATGGTGGCGTGTTTACGCTGTTTCTGCTGATAATAAGGTGAGTAGGATCCTTGCTTTTAGCTCAGTCAAGAAAAACAATAGAGATGTGATGAGCCTAATATTGAGAACAATTAAAGGTGTACCGTAAAACGGGGTGGATAGGGACAGTTTCAGCACTCTCTAGATTGTAGTTTTTTCCATGTAGCCTCATGAGCCAAACTTTTTAGCACATATTATGTCCACCTATAATGCCTTTGAACTGCCACTATAAAATATTGAAAATATGTGATGGGTGTATATTTTTTTCTTACAAAGGTCGGTGTCCCCAGTAGCGTAGCCAAACAGGCCCCCCCCCCCCCCCCCCCCCGAAGAAAAAAAATGACCGGAAAATCGGGAAGGCAAAGGAAGGGAAAGAAAGGGAGAAGAGGAGACAAAAGGGGAAGGAAAGAGAAAGGAAACGGACAGAAAGGAAGACAGGGAAATTAGTTGGAAATTGCAGTTTTTCATGCCGGTATGGGGACTGGGGACACAACGGGTCAAAAAAAATCGCACGGTCACAAATTTCAGCACAGTCACAAAATTTCGCACCGTCACAAAATTTCGCACCGTCACAAAATTTCGCAGCACAAAAAGCACAACATTCAACAAATAATGCCCATTCCTCGGTGTTCTCGGCCTAGGCCCTATTTTTTTTTCCTTATGCGAATTTTTAGCGTCCCGGTGTGGCGAATTTAGCGTCCCGGTATTTGGAGCCAGGGGGGGCAACTTGCCCCCCCTGCCCCCCGGTCGGTACGCCACTGCATATGGTGGAATATGGATAATGAGTGAGTTCTAAAAAACTGAAACAATCATTTTAAGTAGTTTATACCACTATAACTATTCAAAATTATTGTTTAACAAATTTCTTAGACATGGCAGTTAACAAGGAAATACATACTTGACTGATTTAGGTAAAGAGTTATTTAGGTGCTTGATGATCATAAAATATGCTATTCTTTGAATTGAGCTTTATATTCTAATGATATGGTAACAATTCAGTATCAAATGCTGAAAACTTGTGAGTCCAAAAGGGGCTGTTTTAACAAAGTATCAGCAAAATTGCTGACCTCCATTCTGTTTCCATTTAGTGATTCATGTAATTTGGAACGGGATTTATCTTGCTAATTATAATTCACTGTTTTTATTAAATGAAATAGATGATTATGATAGAGCAAAATCGCACCATAGTAGCCAAGCCAAACAAGGTACCCTTTGGAACCAACATCACAGTATCATGGTCTGTACCTAAAGATGAAGCTACACATCAGGACTGGATTGGAGTCTATCCGAAGGGGGCAGATAATTCAAGATATGTAGACTTCAGGTTAGTAATGTGTTACGGTGGTATATTTCATCCCACATGAGGTAGAAAGGTGATGTCACAGTGTATTCTACAGAGGGCGGCTTATTATCTGGTCTGTTATATGCACTGCTGGCATACGTTATGATCAAAGATCAGTTATTAATGTGTGCACTGCTGGCATACGATATGCTGGCATACATGATGATCAAAGATGAATTTTGGCATTGATAAGCAACTGATTCTTCTGTCACTGGAATACACACTGATGTTATGTTTGTACTTTATCTGTCACTGGAATACACAGTGATGTTATGTTTGTACTTTATCTGTCACTGGAATACACAGTGATGTTATGTTTGTACTTTATCTGTCACTGGAATACACACTGATGTTATGTTTGTACTTTATCTGTCACTGGAATACACAACTGATGTTATGTTTGTACTTCCATCTGTCACTGGAATACACAGTAATGTTATGTTTGTACTTTATCTGTCACTGGAATACACAACTGATGTTATGTTTGTACTTCATCTGTCACTGGAATACACAGTGATGTTATGTTTGTACTTTATCTGTCACTGGAATACACAACTGATGTTATGTTTGTACTTTATCTGTCACTGGAATACACAGTGATGTTATGTTTGTACTTTATCTGTCACTGGAATATACACTGATGTTATGTTTGTACTTTATCTGTCACTGGAATATACACTGATGTTATGTTTGTACTTTATTTGTCACTGGAATACACAACTGATGTTATGTTTGTACTTCCATCTGTCACTGGAATACACACTGATGTTATGTTTGTACTTTATCTGTCACTGGAATACACAACTGATGTTATGTTTGTACTTTATCTGTCACTGGAATACACAACTGATGTTATGTTTGTACTTTATCTGTCACTGGAATACACAACTGATGTTATGTTTGTACTTCCATTTGTCACTGGAATACACACTGATGTTATGTTTGTACTTTATCTGTCACTGGAATACACACTGATGTTATGTTTGTACTTTATCTGTCACTGGAATACACAACTGATGTTATGTTTGTACTTTATCTGTCACTGGAATACACAACTGATGTTATGTTTGTACTTTATCTGTCACTGGAATACACAACTGATGTTATGTTTGTACTTCCATCTGTCACTGGAATACACACTGATGTTATGTTTGTACTTTATCTGTCACTGGAATACACACTGATATTATGTTTGTACTTTATCTGTCACTGGAATACACACTGATGTTATGTTTGTACTTTAGGTGAGATAAATGATAGTAGGATTTGCAAAGAATGGAATGGTATAGACTGCGTGGGAAGGAAATAATGTCAAGCTTTTCTTACCATTTTAGATCAGTCATTTTTTTTGGTCTATTTCAATAGGTTTCACAAAGCTGTTTTGATGTTTTGGGAAATATATTCAAAACTGACCTATTACAGAACTATGCATGTTGAGATTTGTGTCATTTTAAATTCATCTGCATGTGCCTCCTTATATTAAGGCACCAGCCAGGGGACAGGTGACATGTTTTACAGGTCAAACATATGTTTTAGTAAATTGACAAATGGTTTGTTCCCTACATTATGGCAAATGCTGTTGATGTGTTTACCAATGTTTTATAATATGAGTTATTCAATGTTAAAGACAAAGACAGATAGCTTCTAGCTATCCTACTATTTTGACAAACCTATACTACCTGGAGTCAAGAACTCAACTGGCAACTCTAAAATTCCCTCTATGAAAACACCTCTGATCTAATGGCGCAAATAGTTGATAGCTCTCTGCTAAAAATGTATTGAGAAAGGTACCAGCATTTGCTTAAATCTATGTTGTGAGAATACTTCATGGATCAGTCTAATGAATCTTAACCCTAGCCCCGGTTTAGGGTTTTTAACCGGGATCACAGTTTTTGCTGGAATAATGTTTTGGGGTGTTTCCATAAGGTGACACCCTTTTTTCTGACACGACCCCTGACACCCTTTTTTCTGACACCCTTTTTCCCCGTGATTTAAGGACTCCCGTAGTTTGAGAAGATACTGATTAATTACATCTGGTTCATAACTTTCTGTATGAAAGTAATCAAATATTTTCTTTATCTTATTACTTCCGATAAAGATATATTGTTATTTTTTTTATTTTTTTGTACGTGCAGTGAGCCCTAAAGAGCAGAGGGATGGGCGATAATAATAATTATTGTGGTAATGTTTTCCGACGGTACGTACTGTCACAGCAGACGTGTGCGTTGTTTTGCTCCAATAGGCCTAGGCCGGGCAGCGATTATTTTTTTCGTACATCATTTTAACCAAATTTATTTATTCCGTTTTAATACGAAATAAAGCGAAATTCACTGAATAAAATGATTTTTTTACATTTTTAAACAAATGAACTGATTTTGGTTAAATTGATGTACAAAAAACATAATCGCGGCCGGGCAGTACCGTATCTCCCGGGAGGATGATGTTTATGATATGTCGATGTGCAATGATCCCTGGTTACGTAGTCTTCTACCGAGTTTGTTCAACGACGATTTTTGGATTCTTGTGTCGGTGGATGAAAGCGTGTGTCCACAGACTACAAATAATTGCATTGCATCGCCCAAACCTATAATATAAATGTTTGTACTCGCGCTAAAAATATGAAAGAGTGCTGAAAATTATAAACAAATCATAGATAGAATGTAGGCCTACTGGGTTTAATTGACTTTAAAAAGGATTCAACTAATTTTCCAAGACATTTTAATTACTTAATCTGTTAAAAGCATGTCAGAAAAAAAGGTGTCAGGGGTGTCAGAAAAAAGGGTGTCCCTTATGGAAACACCCATTTGTGCATAATGCAGAGTTGCGGTTGGGTGTGTGGGCATGAAATGAACTTAATTATTTGAAGCCATGCAGTCAAGTTGGTAAATTACTCAATGGATTTGCCAATTTTATAAAGGGGGAATTTCGATATTGTTTAAGCAAATTATATCTGAACAAAAACATATTTATTATCTGCTTAGAGAATCCAAATAGATTTGGTAAAATGAATTGCACAACAAAAAATAAACTGAAAGTTTAAATAAGAATTCATTCATATTCTCCCAATTTTAATAGGAGAATGAGAAGGGATTCTCAGATTTTACGCTGAATTTATGACACTGTTCTCAGCTGAAGAACCCTCAATTTCTAAAAGATGTTATTTTGCACATTCATAAACATGGAATTTCTTGTGTTAGATGCAGTTGTTTTGCTCAAGAAAGTTAGTTATTTTAAACTAAACTGAAATGCTATCTTTTTTACCATGTTAACTAACAGGTACGTCCAAGGTACACAGAATCCTGGTAAAGATGCGGTTCCGGTCGGCAGTGTCCAGATGAACATCTTTCTACCAGATGGCTTGTATCATGTTCGTTATCTGGTCAACAAACAATATGTCAATGTTGTAAACACAGGTAACCTATCATGCATGGGTCATCCATTATCAAGCCTGTTGGAAGTATATTTTGGACGGGTGCTACATTTGTAAATCTTAGTCAATACGGCGTGGGGTCCATGGGCGAACCCCTTGGCGCAAAACATTTCCAGCTTTTTAACTAAAATGGTCCAGAAAACGTTCCTGAAGCCATTCTGCTATGCTTGAATAATTAAATATTTAAACTAATACGCGCAAGGCTAGCAAGAATGTCCAGTTTTTTTAACTAAAATGGTCCAGAAAACATTCCTGAAGCCATCCGGCTATGCTTGAATAATTAAACATTTAAACTAATACGCGCAAGGCTCGCAAGAATGTCCAGTTTTTTAACTAAAATGGTCCAGAAAACATTCCTGAAGCCATCTTGTTATGCTTGAATAATTAAACAATTAAACTAATACGCGCTAATTAGTACAGACAGGTGCGATTTCTACTTGGTCATATTAAATTGTTGTGTAGTATAATAATGTACAGTATAATCAGTAATAGACCTTCCCTTCCCTCTAGGCTCCAGCTCTTGACTTATTATTGGACACACACTGTACATTTTTTCAAAAATCTTAAAATATTAGGGGGTGCTGTGCACCCCTTAAAAAGAACACTCCAAGCAACCCCACTTCCAACAGGCTTGTTATAAGTTATGTACAAAGTGTACATAACTGGGAGGGAGGGTGTAAAATAATGCTAAAAAAATGAAAGCACATAAATCATTAAGACTTAATCGCCCCATTCAGGCCGGATTGAGTATGCACTCATCCACGCCTAATGATGGTATTATGTCTTGTGGGTTTGCTGGGCATATATCCTATTTATTTATCACGGTGATCAGGGATTAAGCCAGGGTTTACCCGCAATGAGTGCTGTTCCAACCGCTCCGGTGGCGAAGAACAACGCTCAGGCGTTCTACTCGAACGCCTATGCCACTGCACTCGGTGTTGCAGCAGGGGGTGAGTGGTCATGCTATGGCGGCAGGCTATATGCTGAGTGCAAGGCCTTGGGCCCCGTACCAAGCATACCAACCCTGGGCGCAAGCACCGGCATGGCATGGGGCATACAACCCTATGCTTACGCAAGGTGCTAGTCCTACCGCATACCCGTACGGTGCAGGGGCATGGCAGTACGGACAGCAGGGTATGGTTTACCCTTGGCCGTCCGCGCAGCCTAGCGGCATGCAGCTCACCTCCCAGGTGCAGCAGCTGCCACCTCCACTCGCTTTGGCGGCGCTTGGTGCTTGGAATGCTTGATATTTTAGCAACAAAATGAGTTTTGACCGAAGGTTTCCCAACTTGTTACTAAATTGTTTTGCTCAACGTTGGGTAGTTTTTACTTTTATACAACACCTAGATTTCTACATATGTTGAATAAAATGTTATCAACCATTTACCCAACAGATGATTAAACGCAAATAAGCAACGTATTTTGCTCAACATTTTAGCAGTATATCCATCTAGACCATATCAGTCAGCTCCTGAAATCAAGTCCTATGCATCTAGACCATATCAGTCAGCTTCTGAAACCAAGTCCTGTGCATCTAGACCATATCAGTCAGCTTCTGAAACCAAGTCCTATGCATCTAAACCATATCAGTCAGCTTCTGAAACCCGGTCTCACTGAAAATAATCTAAACAAACTCCAGCGTGTCCAAAATAAAGCCGCTCGCATAATTTTCCAACTCAAACGTCGTGATCATATATCGCCTTACCTTCACAGCCTACACTGGCTTCCGGTCAGACAGAGAATCAACTTCAAACTTCTTGTTATCATGTACCAATGTGTTCATCATGAAGCTCCATCTTATTTGTGCAAAGATATCTCTTTTCACTCATCTACTGTCACCGGTACTCGTATTCTTAGATCTGCTATGGACGCTACCAAACTTCACATTCCCAGAACATCCAAAACAGTTGGTGATCATGCCTTTTCTGTCGTCGGTCCACGCACCTGGAACACACTGCCCATATCCATCCGTGAGGCACCAACCATTCACAGTTTCAAAAAATCATTGAAATCCCACCTATATCCTTATCAGTAATTTAGCTTGTATTTTGTTTTTGTTTCTCTTGCCTGTTTGTGGCTTCTCATTCTTGTAATGGCGCCTAGATATTCATGATTAGGTGCCCTATAAATCCTCTTATGTATGTATGTAAGTCCTATGCATCTAGACCATATCAGTCAGCTCCTGAAACCAACTCCTATGCATCTATACCATATCAGTCAGCTTCTGAAACCAAGTCCTATGCATCTAGACCATATCAGTCAGCTTCTGAAACCAAGTCCTGTGCGTCTAGACCATATCAGTCAGCTTCTGAAACCAAGTATCATTCAGCTCCTGAAACCAAGTCCTGTGCATCTAGACCATAACAGTCAGCTTCTGAAACCAAGTATCATTCAGCTCCTGAAACCAAGTCCTGTGCATCTAGACCATATCAGTCAGCTTCTGAAACCACGTCCTATGTATCTAGACCATATCAGTCAGCTTCTGAAACCAAGTATCAGTAAGCTCCTGAAACCAAGTCCTATGCATCTAGACCATATCAATCAGCTCCTGAAACCAAGTCATATGCATCTAGACCATATCAGTCAGCTTCTGAAACCAAGTCATATGCATCTAAACCATATCAGTCAGCTCCTGAAACCAACTCCTATGCATCTAGACCATATCAGTCAGCTTCTGAAACCAAGTCCTATGCATCTAGACCATATCAGTCAGCTCCTGAAACCAACTCCTATGCATCTAGACCATATCAGTCAGCTTCTGAAACCAAGTCCTGTGCATCTAGACCATATCAGTCAGCTTCTGAAACCAAGTCCTATGCATCTAGACCATATCAGTCAGCTTCTGAAACCAAGTCCTATGCATCTAGACCATATCAGTCAGCTTCTGAAACAAAGTCCTATGCATCTAGACCATATCAATCAGCTCCTGAAACCAAGTCCTATGCATCTAGACCATATCAGTCAGCTTCTGAAACCAAGTCCTGTGCATCTAGACCATATCAGTCAGCTTCTGAAACCAAGTCCTGTGCATCTAGACCATATCAGTCAGCTTCTGAAACCAAGTCCTGTGCATCTAGACCATATCAGTCAGCTTCTGAAACCAAGTCCTATGCATCTAGACCATATCAGTCAGCTCCTGAAACCAACTCCTCCTATGCATCTAGCCCATATCAGTCAGCTCCTGAAACCAAGTCCTGTGCATCTAGACCATATCAGTCAGCTCCTGATACCAAGTCCTGTGCATCTAGACCATATCAGTCAGCTCCTGAAACCAACTCCTATGCATCTAGACCATATCAGTCAGCTTCTGAAACCAAGTCCTATGTATCTAGACCATATCAGTCAGCTTCTGAAACCAACTCCTATGCATCTAGACCATATCAGTCAGCTTCTGAAACCAACTCCTATGCATCTAGACCATATCAGTCAGCTCCTGAAACCAACTCCTATGCATCTAGACCATATCAGTCAGCTTCTGAAACCAAGTCCTATGTATCTAGACCATATCAGTCAGCTTCTGAAACCAAGTCCTATGCATCTAGACCATATCAGTCAGCTCCTGAAACCAACTCCTATGCATCTAGACCATATCAGTCAGCTTCTGAAACCAAGTCCTGTGCATCTAGACCATATCAGTCAGATTCTGTAACCAAGTCCTATGCATCTAGACCATATCAGTCAGCTCCTGAAACCAACTCCTCCTATGCATCTAGACCATATCAGTCACCTCCTGAAACCAAGTCCTATGCATCTAGACCATATCAGTCAGCTTCTGAAACCAAGTCCTGTGCATCTAGACCATATCAGTCAGATTCTGTAACCAAGTCCTATGCATCTAGACCATATCAGTCAGCTCCTGAAACCAACTCCTCCTATGCATCTAGACCATATCAGTCAGCTCCTGAAACCAAGTCCTATGCATCTAGACCATATCAGTCAGCTTCTGAAACCAAGTCCTATGCATCTAGACCATATCAGTAAGCTCCTGAAACCAAGTCCTGTGCATCTAGACCATATCAGTCAGCTTCTGAAACCAAGTCCTATGTATCTAGACCATATCAGTCAGCTTCTGAAACCAAGTCCTATGCATCTAAACCATATCAGTCAACTTCTGAAACCAAGTCCTATGCATCTAGACCATATCAGTCAGCTTCTGAAACCAACTCCTCCTATGCATCTAGCCCATATCAGTCAGCTCCTGAAACCAAGTCCTGTGCATCTAGACCATATCAGTCAGCTTCTGAAACCAAGTCCTATGCATCTAGACCATATCAGTCAGCTCCTGAAACCAAGTCCTATGCATCTAGACCATATCAGTCAACTTCTGAAACCAAGTCCTATGCATCTAGACCATATCAGTCAGCTTCTGAAACCAACTCCTCCTATGCATCTAGCCCATATCAGTCAGCTCCTGAAACCAAGTCCTGTGCATCTAGACCATATCAGTCAGCTTCTGAAACCAAGTCCTATGCATCTAGACCATATCAGTCAGCTCCTGAAACCAACTCCTCCTATGCATCTAGCCCATATCAGTCAGCTCCTGAAACCAAGTCCTGTGCATCTAGACCATATCAGTCAGCTCCTGATACCAAGTCCTGTGCATCTAAACCATATCAGTCAGCTCCTGAAACCAACTCCTATGCATCTAGACCATATCAGTCAGCTTCTGAAACCAAGTCCTGTGCATCTAGACCATATCAATCAGCTTCTGAAACCAAGTCCTGTGCATCTAGACCATATCAGTCAGCTTCTGAAACCAAGTCCTATGCATCTAGACCATATCAGTCAGCTTCTGAAACCAAGTCCTATGCATCTAGACCATATCAGTCAGCTCCTGAAACCAACTCCTCCTATGCATCTAGCCCATATCAGTCAGCTCCTGAAACCAAGTCCTGTGCATCTAGACCATATCAGTCAGCTCCTGAAACCAAGTCCTATGCATCTAGCCCATATCAGTCAGCTTCTGAAACCAAGTCCTGTGCATCTAGACCATATCAGTCAGCTCCTGAAACCAACTCCTCCTATGCATCTAGCCCATATCAGTCAGCTCCTGAAACCAAGTCCTGTGCATCTAGACCATATCAGTCAGCTCCTGAAACCAAGTCCTATGCATCTAGACCATATCAGTCAGCTTCTGAAACCAAGTCCTATGCATCTAGACCATATCAGTCAGCTCCTGAAACCAAGTCCTGTGCATCTAGACCATATCAGTCAGCTTCTGAAACCAAGTCCTGTGCATCTAGACCATATCAGTCAGCTCCTGAAACCAAGTCCTATGCATCTAGCCCATATCAGTCAGCTCCTGAAACCAAGTCCTCTGCATCTAGACCATATCAGTCAACTTCTGAAACCAAACAAGTCCTGTGCATCTAGGCCATATCAGTCAGCTTCTGAAACCACGTCCTATGCATCTAGACCATATCAGTCAGCTTCTGAAACCAAGTATCAGTAAGCTTCTGAAACCAAGTCCTATGCATCTAGACCATATCAGTCAGCTCCTGAAACCAAGTCCTGTGCATCTAGACCATATCAGTCAGCTTCTGAAACCAAGTCCTGTGCATCTAGACCATATCAGTCAGCTTCTGAAACCAAGTCCTATGCATCTAGACCATATCAGTCAGCTCCTGAAACCAAGTCCTGTGCATCTAGACCATATCAGTCAGCTTCTGAAACCAAGTCCTGTGCATCTAGACCATATCAGTCAGCTTCTGAAACCAAGTCCTATGCATCTAGACCATATCAGTCAGCTCCTGAAACCAAGTCCTGTGCATCTAGACCATATCAGTCAGCTTCTGAAACCAAGTCCTGTGCATCTAGACCATATCAGTCAGCTCCTGAAACCAAGTCCTATGCATCTAGCCCATATCAGTCAGCTCCTGAAACCAAGTCCTCTGCATCTAGACCATATCAGTCAACTTCTGAAACCAAACAAGTCCTGTGCATCTAGGCCATATCAGTCAGCTTCTGAAACCACGTCCTATGCATCTAGACCATATCAGTCAGCTTCTGAAACCAAGTATCAGTAAGCTCTTGAAACCAAGTCCTATGCATCTAGACCATATCAATCAGCTCCTGAAACCAAGTCATATGCATCTAGACCATATCAGTCAACTTCTGAAACCAAGTCCTATGCATCTAAACCATATCAGTCAGCTTCTGAAACCAAGTCCTATGCATCTAGACCATATCAGTCAGCTCCTGAAACCAAGTAATATGCATCTAGACCATATCAGTCAGCTTCTGAAACCAAGTCCTATGCATCTAAACCATATCAGTCAGCTACTGAAACCAACTCATATGCATCTAGACCATATCAGTCAGCTCCTGAAACCAAGTCCTATGCATCTAGACCATATCAGTCAGCTCCTGAAACCAAGTCCTGTGCATCTAGACCATATCAGTCAGCTCCTGAAACCAAGTCCTGTGCATCTAGACCATATCAGTCAGCTTCTGAAACCAAGTCCTATGCATCTAGACCATATCAGTCAGCTCCTGAAACCAAGTCCTATGCATCTAGACCATATCAGTCAGCTCCTGAAACCAAGTCCTGTGCATCTAGACCATATCAGTCAGCTTCTGAAACCAAGTCCTATGCATCTAGACCATATCAGTCAGCTCCTGAAACCAAGTCCTGTGCATCTAGACCATATCAGTCAGCTTCTGAAACCAAGTCCTGTGCATCTAGACCATATCAGTCAGCTCCTGAAACCAACTCCTCTGCATCTAGACCATATCAGTCAGCTTCTGAAACCAAACAAGTCCTGTGCATCTAAACCATATCAGTCAGCTTCTGAAACCACGTCCTATGCATCTAGACCATATCAGTAAGCTCCTGAAACCAAGTCCTATGCATCTAGACCATATCAATCAGCTCCTGAAACCAAGTCCTATGCATCTAGACCATATCAGTCAGCTTCTGAAACCAAGTCCTGTGCATCTAGACCATATCAGTCAACTTCTGAAACCAAGTCCTGTGCATCTAGACCATATCAGTCAGCTTCTGAAACCAAGTCCTGTGCATCTAGACCATATCAGTCAGCTCCTGAAACCAACTCCTCTGCATCTAGACCATATCAGTCAGCTTCTGAAACCAAACAAGTCCTGTGCATCTAAACCATATCAGTCAGCTTCTGAAACCACGTCCTATGCATCTAGACCATATCAGTAAGCTCCTGAAACCAAGTCCTATGCATCTAGACCATATCAATCAGCTCCTGAAACCAAGTCCTATGCATCTAGACCATATCAGTCTGCTCCTGAAACCAAGTCCTGTGCATCTAGACCATATCAGTCAGCTTCTGAAACCAAGTCCTATGCATCTAGACCATATCAGTCAGCTTCTGAAACCAAGTCCTGTGCATCTAGACCATATCAGTCAGCTTCTGAAACCAAGTCCTATGCATCTAGACCATATCAGTCTGCTCCTGAAACCAAGTCCTGTGCATCTAGACCATATCAGTCAGCTTCTGAAACCAAGTCCTATGCATCTAGACCATATCAGTCAGCTTCTGAAACCAAGTCCTATGCATCTAGACCATATCAGTCAGCTTCTGAAACCAAGTCCTATGCATCTAGACCATATCAGTCAGCTTCTGAAACCAAGTCCTATGCATCTAGACCATATCAGTCAGCTCCTGAAACCAAGTCCTATGCATCTAGACCATATCAATCAGCTCCTGAAACCAAGTCCTATGCATCTAGACCATATCAGTCTGCTCCTGAAACCAAGTCCTGTGCATCTAGACCATATCAGTCAGCTTCTGAAACCAAGTCCTATGCATCTAGACCATATCAGTCAGCTTCTGAAACCAACTCCTCCTATGCATCTAGCCCATATCAGTCAGCTCCTGAAACCAAGTCCTGTGCATCTAGACCATATCAGTCAGCTTCTGAAACCAAGTCCTGTGCATCTAGACCATATCAGTCAGCTTCTGAAACCAAGTCCTATGCATCTAGACCATATCAGTCAGCTTCTGAAACCAAGTCCTGTGCATCTAGACCATATCAGTCAGCTTCTGAAACCAAGTCCTATGCATCTAGACCATATCAGTCAGCTTCTGAAACCAAGTCCTATGCATCTAGACCATATCAGTCAGCTCCTGAAACCAAGTAATATGCATCTAGACCATATCAGTCAGCTTCTGAAACCAAGTCCTATGCATCTAAACCATATCAGTCAGCTACTGAAACCAACTCATATGCATCTAGACCATATCAGTCAGCTTCTGAAACCAAGTCCTATGCATCTAGACCATATCAGTCAGCTTCTGAAACCAAGTCCTATGCATCTAGACCATATCAATCAGCTCCTGAAACCAACTCCTATGCTTCTAGACCATATCAGTCAGCTTCTGAAACCAAGTCCTGTGCATCTAGACCATATCAGTCAGCTTCTGAAACCAAGTCCTATGCATCTAGACCATATCAGTCAGCTTCTGAAACCAAGTCCTATGCATCTAGACCATATCAGTCAGCTTCTGAAACCAAGTATCAGTAAGCTCCTGAAACAAAGTCCTATGCATCTAGACCATATCAGTCAGCTCCTGAAACCAAGTCCTATGCATCTAGACCATATCAGTCAGCTCCTGAAACCAAGTCCTGTGCATCTAGACCATATCAGTCAGCTTCTGAAACCAAGTCCTATGCATCTAGACCATATCAGTCAGCTCCTGAAACCAAGTCCTGTGCATCTAGACCATATCAGTCAGCTTCTGAAACCAAGTCCTGTGCATCTAGACCATATCAGTCAGCTCCTGAAACCAACTCCTCTGCATCTAGACCATATCAGTCAGCTTCTGAAACCAAACAAGTCCTGTGCATCTAAACCATATCAGTCAGCTTCTGAAACCACGTCCTATGCATCTAGACCATATCAGTAAGCTCCTGAAACCAAGTCCTATGCATCTAGACCATATCAATCAGCTCCTGAAACCAAGTCCTATGCATCTAGACCATATCAGTCAGCTTCTGAAACCAAGTCCTGTGCATCTAGACCATATCAGTCAACTTCTGAAACCAAGTCCTGTGCATCTAGACCATATCAGTCAGCTTCTGAAACCAAGTCCTGTGCATCTAGACCATATCAGTCAGCTCCTGAAACCAACTCCTCTGCATCTAGACCATATCAGTCAGCTTCTGAAACCAAACAAGTCCTGTGCATCTAAACCATATCAGTCAGCTTCTGAAACCACGTCCTATGCATCTAGACCATATCAGTAAGCTCCTGAAACCAAGTCCTATGCATCTAGACCATATCAATCAGCTCCTGAAACCAAGTCCTATGCATCTAGACCATATCAGTCTGCTCCTGAAACCAAGTCCTGTGCATCTAGACCATATCAGTCAGCTTCTGAAACCAAGTCCTATGCATCTAGACCATATCAGTCAGCTTCTGAAACCAAGTCCTGTGCATCTAGACCATATCAGTCAGCTTCTGAAACCAAGTCCTATGCATCTAGACCATATCAGTCTGCTCCTGAAACCAAGTCCTGTGCATCTAGACCATATCAGTCAGCTTCTGAAACCAAGTCCTATGCATCTAGACCATATCAGTCAGCTTCTGAAACCAAGTCCTATGCATCTAGACCATATCAGTCAGCTTCTGAAACCAAGTCCTATGCATCTAGACCATATCAGTCAGCTTCTGAAACCAAGTCCTATGCATCTAGACCATATCAGTCAGCTTCTGAAACCAAGTCCTATGCATCTAGACCATATCAGTCAGCTTCTGAAACCAAGTCCTATGCATCTAGACCATATCAGTCAGCTCCTGAAACCAAGTCCTATGCATCTAGACCATATCAATCAGCTCCTGAAACCAAGTCCTATGCATCTAGACCATATCAGTCTGCTCCTGAAACCAAGTCCTGTGCATCTAGACCATATCAGTCAGCTTCTGAAACCAAGTCCTATGCATCTAGACCATATCAGTCAGCTTCTGAAACCAACTCCTCCTATGCATCTAGCCCATATCAGTCAGCTCCTGAAACCAAGTCCTGTGCATCTAGACCATATCAGTCAGCTTCTGAAACCAAGTCCTGTGCATCTAGACCATATCAGTCAGCTTCTGAAACCAAGTCCTATGCATCTAGACCATATCAGTCAGCTTCTGAAACCAAGTCCTATGCATCTAGACCATATCAGTCAGCTTCTGAAACCAAGTCCTATGCATCTAGACCATATCAGTCAGCTTCTGAAACCAAGTCCTATGCATCTAGACCATATCAGTCAGCTTCTGAAACCAAGTCCTATGCATCTAGACCATATCAGTCAGCTTCTGAAACCAAGTCCTATGCATCTAGACCATATCAGTCAGCTCCTGAAACCAAGTCCTATGCATCTAGACCATATCAATCAGCTCCTGAAACCAAGTCCTATGCATCTAGACCATATCAGTCTGCTCCTGAAACCAAGTCCTGTGCATCTAGACCATATCAGTCAGCTTCTGAAACCAAGTCCTATGCATCTAGACCATATCAGTCAGCTTCTGAAACCAACTCCTCCTATGCATCTAGCCCATATCAGTCAGCTCCTGAAACCAAGTCCTGTGCATCTAGACCATATCAGTCAGCTTCTGAAACCAAGTCCTGTGCATCTAGACCATATCAGTCAGCTTCTGAAACCAAGTCCTATGCATCTAGACCATATCAGTCAGCTCCTGAAACCAAGTCCTATGCATCTAGACCATATCAGTCACCTCCTGAAACCAAGTCCTGTGCATCTAGACCATATCAGTCAGCTCCTGAAACCAAGTCCTATGCATCTAGACCATATCAGTCAGCTTCTGAAACCAACTCCTATGCATCTAGACCATATCAGTCACCTCCTGAAACCAAGTCCTGTGCATCTAGACCATATCAGTCAGCTCCTGAAACCAAGTCCTGTGCATCTAGACCATATCAGTCAGCTCCTGAAACCAAGTCCTATGCATCTAGACCATATCAGTCAGCTTCTGAAACCAAGTCCTGTGCATCTAGACCATATCAGTCAGCTTCTGAAACCAAGTCCTATGCATCTAGACCATATCAGTCAGCTTCTGAAACCAAGTCCTATGCATCTAGACCATATCAGTCAGCTTCTGAAACCAAGTCCTATGCATCTAGACCATATCAGTCAGCTTCTGAAACCAAGTCCTGTGCATCTAGACCATATCAGTCAGCTTCTGAAACAAAGTCCTATGCATCTAAACCATATCAGTCAGCTTCTGAAACCAACTCCTATGCATCTAGACCATATCAGTCACCTCCTGAAACTAAGTCCTGTGCATCTAGACCATATCAGTCAGCTCCTGAAACCAAGTCCTGTGCATCTAGACCATATCAGTCAGCTCCTGAAACCAAGTCCTATGCATCTAGACCATATCAGTCAGCTTCTGAAACCAAGTCCTGTGCATCTAGACCATATCAGTCAGCTTCTGAAACCAAGTCCTATGCATCTAGACCATATCAGTCAGCTTCTGAAACCAAGTCCTCTGCATCTAGACCATATCAGTCACCTCCTGAAACCAAGTCCTATGCATCTAGACCATATCAGTCAGCTTCTGAAACCAAGTCCTATGCATCTAGACCATATCAGTCAGCTTCTGAAACCAAGTCCTATGCATCTAGACCATATCAGTCAGCTTCTGAAACCAAGTATCAGTAAGCTCCTGAAACAAAGTCCTATGCATCTAGACCATATCAATCAGCTCCTGAAACCAAGTCTTATGCATCTAGACCATATCAGTCAGCTTCTGAAACCACGTCCTATGCATCTAGACCATATCAGTCAGCTTCTGAAACCAAGTATCAGTAAGCTCCTGAAACCAAGTCCTATGCATCTAGACCATATCAATCAGCTCCTGAAACCAAGTCCTATGCATCTAGACCATATCAGTCTGCTCCTGAAACCAAGTCCTGTGCATCTAGACCATATCAGTCAGCTTCTGAAACCAAGTCCTACCCAGCAAACACAGAACGTTTCCGCAACGTTGCACCTAGGTTGCAGTTAGGTTGCGTCATTTAAAACGTTTTAACAACGTTTTTATAACGTTACGGTTTGGTTGTTTTAAGTTGGTCCGTTGAAACGTGAGCAAAACGTTCTCTGAACGTTAAAGTTTAGTTCTAGTTTGGTTGCACTTAGGTTGTGGTTAGGTTGTCATTATAAACGTTCTTACAACGTTATTATGACGTTGCGGTTTGTTTGTTTTAGGTTGGTTCTTGGAAACGTGATTAAAACGTTCTCTGAACGTTGCATGTTGATCATCGGAAACGTTTACATAATGTTTTAACAACGTTGTAACACTCAAATAGTTGGTTGTTTTAGTTTAATCCTTTAAACGTGAAAAGGATGTTCCCTGAACGACTCAGTGCCGTCAGAAGGGGGGGGGGGGTGCGTTGGGTGCGGACGCACCCCCCCCCCCCCCCCCCCCCCCTTGAAAATCTCTTCTTTCTTTTTTATTTTTTTTATTTTTTAGGGTAACATGTTGTTTTATGAATGGAAAATGGGGTCAACGATGGCAAGATACATGAAAATTGTGTCCTAAATTCGCTGTAATGCTTAGAGCTTCCGGGGGCTTCGCCCCCTGGACCCCCACCAGGGGCCCTAAGGCGGCCCCTGGACCCCACCCGTTATTGGCTTCGCGCCAAAGGCGCTCGCATCGTCAGCGTGCTGCAGCACTAACACTCAGACGTCATACTACTACTTCCAGTAAAAAATCGTGAAAACGCACCCCCCTTCCGGTAAAAAATCGTGAAAACGCACCCCCCTTTCCGGTAAAAAATCGTGAAAACGCACCCCCCTTGGGCAAAAGTTGCTGACGGCCCTGATTACGTTGTAGTTTAAGTTCTAGTTTGGTTGCACTAAGGTTCTGGTTAGGTTGTCATTAAATACGTTCTTACAGCGTTATTATAACGTTGCGGGTTGTTTGTTTTAAGTACCAAATCACACCCAAACCGCAACGTTATATATAACGTTGTAGAAACGTTTTAATGACAACCTAACCACAACCTAAGTGCAACCAAACTAGAACTTAACTGCAACGTTCAGAGAACGTTTTGCTCACGTTTCAACGGACCAACCTAAAACAACCAAATCACACCCAAACCGCAACGTTATAATAACGTTGTAGAAACGTTTTAATGACAACCTAACCACAACCTAAGTGCAACCAAACTAGAACTTAACTGCAACGTTCAGAGAACGTTTTGCTCACGTTTCCATGGACCAACCTAAAACAACCAAATCACACCCAAACCGCAACGTTATAATAACGTTGTAGAAACGTTTTAATGACAACCTAACCACAACCTAAGTGCAACCAAACTAGAACTTAACTGCAACGTTCAGAGAACTTTTTGCTCACGTTTCCATTGACCAACCTAAAACAACCAAATCACACCCAAACCGCAACGTTATAATAACGTTTTAGAAACGTTTTAATGACAACCTGACCACAACCTAAGTGCTACCAAACTAGAACTTAACTGCAACGTTCAGAAAACATTTTGCTCACGTTTCCATGGACTAATTAAATAATGAATTACATATTATTTAAAAAGGTTTATTACGAATCAAAATGTTAATACAAAACAATTTGGCATTACAAATTTGATGTACTAATCTAGGCGTATACAGGGTGACCAAAAAATGTTAACACTCTGGGCACATAAGATATCTTAAAAGGACAGGAACACACGTGTCTAATCTTGATGTATTATGAAAGCTGAGTAAATAAGCTTTCATTTGCATTTTATTGCGTTCCAATTGGTTATTTAGAACGGGAGATATGCTTCAGCAAACATGAGGAAGCAAAATCGGCTTGGTCCCATTTGCATTAATTACAACTATGATTACGAACTTGTAAGAATGCCAAAAACATTATTGTGCAGTAATTCAAAAGTAACAATACCATTGCAACATTTAATCATAAGTTAGAATGTATCGATTTCGAATATAATTGAATCTTTTCATTCATTTATCCAACGATACAAGCAAGTTATAACAGGTGGTATTACCATTGACATTAATTGGATGGACCATTTCAACAAAGAGCATGAAATGTTTCAATTTCAATTTTAAAGACTGCTTTACTGACTTTCTGGTTTCCTTGTGAACTAAGGCATTTTTATGCTTTTCGTTAGTTCCCGTTTTAACTCAAGCGCAATATGCTCTTTTCTAAGCGTGTAAATCCGTTAAAGTTTGAATCAAATTCGTTCCTCGTGGGTATTGCACATGGAAAAAGAGTATAGAACTTGAACTCATGACAAAATACCTGTATAATTTATGTGGAATATATTTATTTATGTCTTTTAAGCTTGAAAAGAATTTGGCTTCATCACGACGTTCATATAACGTTCATATAACGTTTACACAACCAAATTATGTTACCTGGGCTGTAATCGCTAATTTGCATATTTTACCTGGCCTTACATGAGTCGAGTAAATTGTGGAAATAGCTCATTAGCATAATTTCAATGGTACAAAAATTAGCACCGATGCTCGTTTATAACCTTTAAATTATGGTAATGAGCTAATTTGCAACTTTTATTTATTTAAACTTTTTTTAAATTTTAATTTAAGTCGATACATACATTTAACAGCTTTTAACACCATAGAAAGTATTTTGATCTGAATACGTAAGTTCTCATATGTATAGCTAAAGGCAAGTCATTGTTCACTAATGCCATATACATTGAGCAAGAACATAGTACACATGAAAAGGTCAATGCCCGCCCCATCCCTCTATAATACCACTACCATTCCCTGGTTGCCATGGTGTAATTAACCGAATTTGATGAAAGTTTTTTACACGTTTGGGATAACGTTGTGAAAACGTTCAAGACTAACGTTCATACAACATAAAAATGTGTCGACAAATAAACGTTCTTTGAACGTTTAATCATAACGTTCCAAGAACGAAAGTGAAACGTTGTCACGACGTTCCAACAACGTAATAAATAGGTTATAAAAACGTCATTTAACAGAAGTTTTTTAAACGTTTGGGACGTTGTTATAACGTTGTGAAAACGTTCATTACTAACGTTCAAACAACGTAAAAATGTGTCGACAAATAAACGTTCTTCTAACGTTGGATCGCAACGTTCCATGAACGTTGTCACGACGTTCCGATAACGTAATAAAGACAGTATAAAAACGTCATTTGGACGTAATGGTATAACTAACAGAATTTCAAGAAAGTGTTTTAAACGTTTAGGACGTTGTGAAAACGTTCGTGACTAACGTTCATACAACGTAAAAATGTGTCGACAAATAAACGTTCTCCTAACGTTGGATCACGTTCACAACGTTCTTTGAACTTTTAATCATAACGTTCCAAGAACGAAAGTGAAACCTTGCCACGACGTTCTAACAACGTAATATGGTTAGCTGGGTATGCATCTAGACCATATCAATCACCTCCTGAAACCAAGTCCTATGCATCTAGACCATATCAGTCACCTCCTGAAACCAAGTCCTGTGCATCTAGACCATATCAGTCAGCTCCTGAAACCAAGTCCTATGCATCTAGACCATATCAGTCAGCTTCTGAAACCAACTCCTATGCATCTAGACCATATCAGTCACCTCCTGAAACCAAGTCCTGTGCATCTAGACCATATCAGTCAGCTCCTGAAACCAAGTCCTGTGCATCTAGACCATATCAGTCAGCTCCTGAAACCAAGTCCTATGCATCTAGACCATATCAGTCAGCTTCTGAAACCAAGTCCTGTGCATCTAGACCATATCAGTCAGCTTCTGAAACCAAGTCCTATGCATCTAGACCATATCAGTCAGCTTCTGAAACCAAGTCCTATGCATCTAGACCATATCAGTCAGCTTCTGAAACAAAGTCCTATGCATCTAAACCATATCAGTCAGCTTCTGAAACCAACTCCTATGCATCTAGACCATATCAGTCACCTCCTGAAACTAAGTCCTGTGCATCTAGACCATATCAGTCAGCTCCTGAAACCAAGTCCTGTGCATCTAGACCATATCAGTCAGCTCCTGAAACCAAGTCCTATGCATCTAGACCATATCAGTCAGCTTCTGAAACCAAGTCCTGTGCATCTAGACCATATCAGTCAGCTTCTGAAACCAAGTCCTATGCATCTAGACCATATCAGTCAGCTTCTGAAACCAAGTCCTATGCATCTAGACCATATCAGTCAGCTTCTGAAACCAAGTATCAGTAAGCTCCTGAAACCAAGTCCTATGCATCTAGACCATATCAATCAGCTCCTGAAACAAAGTCCTATGCATCTAGACCATATCAATCAGCTCCTGAAACCAAGTCTTATGCATCTAGACCATATCAGTCAGCTTCTGAAACCACGTCCTATGCATCTAGACCATATCAGTCAGCTTCTGAAACCAAGTATCAGTAAGCTCCTGAAACCAAGTCCTATGCATCTAGACCATATCAATCAGCTCCTGAAACCAAGTCCTATGCATCTAGACCATATCAGTCTGCTCCTGAAACCAAGTCCTGTGCATCTAGACCATATCAGTCAGCTTCTGAAACCAAGTCCTATGCATCTAGACCATATCAATCACCTCCTGAAACCAAGTCCTGTGCATCTAGACCATATCAGTCAGCTCCTGAAACCAAGTCCTGTGCATCTAGACCATATCAGTCAGCTTCTGAAACCAAGTCCTATGCATCTAGACCATATCAGTAAGCTCCTGAAACCAAGTCCTATGCATCTAAACCATATCAGTCAGCTCCTGAAACCAAGTCCTATGCATCTAGACCATATCAGTCAGCTTCTGAAACCAAGTCCTATGCATCTAGACCATATCAGTCAGCTTCTGAAACCAAGTCCTGTGCATCTAGACCATATCAGTCAGCTCCTGAAACCAAGTCCTATGCATCTAGACCATATCAGTCAGCTCCTGAAACCAAGTCCTATATGCATCTAGACCATATCAGTCACCTCCTGAAACCAAGTCCTATGCATCTAGACCATATCAGTCAGCTTCTGAAACCAAGTATCAGTAAGCTCCTGAAACCAAGTCCTATGCATCTAGACCATATCAGTCAGCTTCTGAAACCAAGTCCTATGCATCTAGACCATATCAGTCAGCTTCTGAAACCAAGTCCTGTGCATCTAGACCATATCAGTCAGCTCCTGAAACCAAGTCCTATGCATCTAGACCATATCACTCAGCTCCTGAAACCAAGTCCTATGCATCTACAATCAAGGAAAAAAGGGTTGGCACACTTTGTCCTAATTAAGGAAAAAAGTGCCCCTCTCCCCCGAGGCAATGTTAATCTGAGCTACATGTCATCAGAAGCTTTGACAGCTCTCTCAACATTGATTGATGGGGGGTGGGGAAGGATGAGAGAAAGGGGGAGACCTCTGCGTGCTATTAAACAGTGCTATTTCCCAAGTCGGTTCTCTATTGTGAGCACAGGGATAGTTGTATTAAATTGTATCAAGTGTGCCAACTATTATTTTCCTTGATTGTCTGAGCGAAATTCTAAATTCACCATCTGATATCATTCTTTTGGCTATAACTTCCAAACGAAATGTCGGATTGTGATCAGATTTCGCCAAATTATTCACAGGAATAGTGTTAATATTTCCTAAAATTGACGCGTATGAGTCAAGACATTTAAGGATTGGTCACTCAGTTCTATGGTTGCATATACGTAAAACATATTTTTTTTTGTTGCAATTTATTCTTATGGATTTAAAACAAAATGTTGAAGCACAATTACATTTGGTATATTCAATAATTTATTTTTAATCAACATTTGACAAACAGCATATAAGTTCACACAACAGTGTATTTAATTTCTAAGCCCTATGTATGATAACTGTGTGGGGCTATAGGTCTATAATAATAGCCAATTAGTATGGGTTGTGTAAATATTACTATCTTCAGAAGATAGCAATTAAGGACACAATGACATGTTATGTTTTCATGGCATTACAAAATGGGAAATAAATAAAGCCACATATAAAAGAATGCTACATGAAGACGAAGCTTTATATAGAAGAACGAAAAATCATTTTGAAATGACTGTTCACACGCATTTTACTACATGTGTATAAGGATTAGAAAAGTCATGCAGATTTGTTTCTGTTTTTATTAGGTTAACATTATTATTAAGATATAAGTACCTCCTGAATTCAATGCATTTGATAAAACATCAGTATAACAAATTAACAAACTAATCCCTGTTAGTCACATATGAAAAAGAATTAATTCATCTTACTATAAATCTGGAAACGGTGTGTGTTTGTTTATTTCTCCGTTAGTTGTGATCAAAGTGGCGCCTAATTTGCATGAAAGATAGAGGAAATAACGGGAAGGGTGTTAAAGTTTATTCCACTGTAATTGGTTAACAATTGGCTCCAAAAACAGCAAAAAACCTCTCAGATTTGGCTCATAAACTCCACTAGAATTGAACAACATTGTGCGTTGCGCGTACTACAGCGTAATCTTACCGTGGTAACGCGTCGTGTGCATGTTTGCGCAAGGGCTGACTGCCGCCACGCGGCACACGCACTCCTATACATGGCGCAGAAGCCACACGGGAAATGGCTATAGGCCTGATGGTAGGGTATTTGGTGTCATGTTGGGGGAAGGGGGGGGGGGCGGCCGGTGTAAAACCACAGGAAATGGTTTAGGATAGGCCTATGGTACAAGTAGCGTTTTGCGGGGGTGAATGAAGCAATCTGATTTCTTTACTTTAAGTTGGCATGCCAAACAATCTAAGGGACCGAGGGCTAATGAAGTAGCCACGGGAAATGGTTTAGGGAGGGTTGTGATTATAAATCAAACTGGTTGGGGTGTGTGCATGGGGGAGGGGGAGGGTGGTGGTAAAACCACGGGAAATGTTTTAGGATAGGGTTAAGAGTTAATGAAGCAGCCGCGGGAAATGGTTAGGGAGGGTTATGATTATAAATCCACCTGGTTGTAGTTGCAGTGGGGGGGGGGGGGGGGGTGGGGCGGCAATTGTAGGGGGTTTATATGGTTTTAAAAGTACCGAGGGTTAACTTGATGCGGTTTCAGAGGTAGGGGTTAATAAAGTAAACATGGTAAATGGTTTAGGAGGTATATGGTTATAATTCAACCTGATTAGGGGTAGGGGGGTTGTAGGGTGTTCATAATGCCTTTAGAAGGGATCCATGGAAAAAACAGTTCGGCATGTCGTAATAATGACACATTTGATCATTTTTCACGGTGAACCGTTGAAAATGAATCACCATTGCGCAATGACAATACACGTGCATTGATCAAGTAAAAGTCAGTTACAACATGCATACAAACCGTTTGGTGTAACGGTTCTGCCGTGAGACTTGCATGCATATGGGCAATTCCACAAAAATGGGACCACTTGGCTTTTTATCATTCTTTGATCCGGGAAATCTTACTATAAGTATATATCACACTTTTTTTTAAATATTATGCTAGAACTTGATGAGTTCTACTCGGAACACCATGGTTTGCCATGCTTTAAATGACATTATCAGGTTCAAATTTACACTGAAAGGCCCCCAAAACCACAAAAACACGGTTTCCTCGACCAGATGTCGCAATTTTAAACTGTTGGATTTGACTCTCAATTCAAGTTTTTCTAAGGTCTTGTCACGAATAAATCAAGCAAAGGTACCAACAAAATATATAAAGGCATTAATTTCTGCATACAGTAAATTTAATGTGCACTTTTAAATTAAAATGAACTTTCCACGAAATGTGTGTAGTTTCCGATATCCGTACACCTGATATATCATTATAAACTGAATGTTCTAAATATGCAATAGTTTATGAGCAATCGCGTAGCAAACCGACCACGCTATTGAAATTATAGCACCTCGAAAGTCTCTGGCACATCATTTGGCTTATAAAAAATGTTGAAGTTCATTATTTAAAACGACTGTTTTAAGCTTGTAATTTCCGTTATCGATGTTTCTCTGGGAAGTAGGTATCCTGTTAACTTTGAAAGGTATTATGTTATAGGTCTATTGGTTCTTATACTAAATGTATCGAAAAAAAATAGAAATTCAACTACACGGCTTGCAGAAGGTCAGAAAGGGACGAAAACGAATACAAACGTGATCGGCGTTATCGTGAACGGCGTTATCCTGTAAAGTGTTATCACCCTCATTTGAAGAAAATATTGCAAGAGCACAATCTTTCTTCTTTGGAAAATCTTTGAGAAGTCTAGATACAGCAGCGAAACATTGAAAACAGTGAGTTTGCTTCTTCTTTTGTGTTCTATATAACACATTTCACTTTGTGAACCAAACGGTTTCTTCTAGAATATGCTGTAAGTGTAAATATATGGCTCATAGTCCACATATATGAGTGTTTACTACCGCGCTACACATAGCGAAATCGCTCTATTTAGCAAGTATTGAGCATGTGTTTTCGTCAGGCTTATTTCGCGTGTGTATGTCAGGATAACCATGGATAACGCTGTTCACAGGGATAACGGAATTTACCCTAAAATGTCCATATCAATCAAAAAAAGAGAACAACTTCACAATATGCGATGCAGTGTGCATGTAATTGAATACAATAGTTAATGTAATGGTACATACCCCTTTTAAACGAAAATGCAAGCTATATAAAACATTTAAAGTGAAAATTAAATATTTGACCACTGTTTGACGGTCAATATTGGGAAATTCAGCCCAAATGTATGGTTTAAATCATTTTTTCGTATTAAAATTGATATAACAAATAAAGTTTCTCCAACAGCTACATGATTTATGTCAGTTTCAATTGTTTATCTTTGTTTCAATCCCATAACTGGCATACACGTGAACGGCGTTATCCAAGAATAATACCATTAAAAATAGCATATAAAGTTATCTTTATATAATGACATACAATTTCAATGTTGGGCTTAAAGAAAATTTGACAATTGATACATTACAGAAGTCTTCTACTAGAGTAAAATTGACAAAACAAGTTGGAAAAAGGTACAAAATTGAAAGCACATAGTTGTCAAAAGCGTTGATTCATAGCAAGAGATTTGTTGAGGCTAAAAAATGAAATTCATTCTTCTGTCGCATAGCTTGTCAAATATTGTTATGGGGAGACCTCTCAACGACAAAAAAACAATAATTTGAATATCATATTCGGACTTAGTTAGGGAAGCAATGACTGACAATGCAATATGACACTAGACAACGCCGTTCACCGAGTGAAAAAACCCATATAAAACACCTGAATTACATGGTTTCGTGCGTAAAAATGTGAGCAGTGGTGTTCGCAAACATTATTGTTCTAGTAAATTTAGCATATTGGGTCATCAAAAACAATCAAAGTAAGCAGATTTGAAACAATTTATTTTCATAATTTTCTAAAGCTGAAGTGGTCCCATTTTTGTGGAATGGCCCATATGCCCTGGGTTAGATTCCATGTCCAAACTTCTGTTCGATAAACGATCTTCATTTATTTCATTTTCTTAATATGTCTAACGATCATAATTTCCATTATTGTTTTTCATCATTATGTCATCTATGATATATTAATTTTGTTGAATGATAATAACGTTCTTGATTTTGTTATAATGTTTTGCTGTATTTAACACTTTCCATGGAGCTATTATTTTTACCATACACAAAACAGATTTTTCGGAAACCTTCCCCAACTTTCAAAGTCTATCACAAGGGTTACTGAACCAATACTAGGAATGTTTGTACTTATTTTAATGCATTTGTCAAGGTGATTCCAAATATGGTGATGAAATTCAATAATCTTGACATTTTTGAAACAATTGGTGACATTTTGGAATGTCGTCTGCAGCTGCCTGCCGTGTGGAAAGTATATTAATCATGTTATTCAACAATCATTGCTGATTTACTCGCTATTTAAAAAGATATAGGGGTATTATTACGGTGTACGCATGGCTTGACAACTTTGGTTTATACATTGTCAAAACAAAACATGCATCACACTTTTGTGATACCTTTATAAGTACAAAAAGACTGAATTAGACACATAGATTTAGGCACTTTATTAGGTTCAACTTTTTATATTTATTGTCAACTCTGAAATAACATGTTTTTACGTATATGCTACGTTAGTATATTGAGTGACCGATCCCTAAATGACTTGATGCATATGTGTCAATTTCAGGAAATATTAACACCATTCCTGTGAATAATTGGGCGAAATCTGATCACAATCTGACATTTCGTTTGAAAGATATAGCCAAAAGACTGATTTCAGATGGTGAATTTAGCATTTCGCTCAGACAATCAAGGAATTCAGAATTTCAGATAGGTGCTATTTTAAAAAATGGGTTTGTAGCGTCAATTGCATGTAATTGCATAAAATAGCAGGATTTAGATAGACATCGCAATTGAAGTGCATTTAAAAAGCGCAATTGTCATATCCTCGTGCTTATAGGTGCGCGCTATTTGCGCAATTATGCTATTATGAAAATGTCAATATATGGGCCGTTAGTGTTGCAAAGAGCGTGCGCGCTATTTGCGCAATTATTATTATCAACATTTCACTATGTGGGCCGTTAGTGTTGCAAGAGCATGCTACTGGGCTCTTTCCAAATAGGCAAATAAAATCTGTGGTTATCTTATACTATATATACTCATTTTCAAAGTTATCGCTGGCAGAGGGGTTTCATAAGTTGCATAATATTCTAATTATTGTCCGCCGTTTTGATAATTTTTTATACCAAAGAAATATTTGTTTCGTTCAAGCGCTGCCCTCTTGATTATATCCCCCAGTAGCTTCCAGTCCATCGTAACTATTACCGTACGTTACAGTGATGACAAAATGTAGAGGGCGGCAGAGTCTTAGTCAATTCTTTCAGACGACGGTGGACACGAATGGCCGTTAATTTTGAATTTCCGTTGGTTTCAATGTAACAATGAATTTTGATTATTATGACCCCATACAGTTCGTCACACGCTGGAACTAGCGTTCGTCCCATTCACTTATCACGTAACCTCGTTCGCATATTTTAACCTGAATATTCGTGAATACGCCCGTGTCCAGCGTTGTCTGAATTCTTTATTTCATCAACCAAGGATGCATTACGTCATCCATGTCAGAACACATGCGATCTCAAATTGGTGATACCAATTTTACGTTTACGGCGCGACGTAACATGGGAAAAAAAACATACGGGAACAAGAAATTGTTTACACATAAAATATATTTTCCAGGGGTATTTTCCCGACCAACACGTTCGCATTGGGACATAGATTTTATGATTGGTACGATAGATCGAAATTTAACATGACATTCAAGATTTTCTTGGACTAATGATGGTCAATGATGGTCGATTTTTGTCCAAATACCATGATCGGTCGTTCTTTAAAAGTGGCAAAAGAAATTTTGATGCGATATGAAAACGAAAATCATACTAATATGTCACATATTTTTTTATAATCGACTTCTTTTTGGCCACTCTTTATATACACTCTAAGAAAAAAGGGGGCTTCAGGGGTTCTTGGCTGTCCCGTATCATCATCATCCTTCGGCTGCGGAGCAGGCGACCACAAGTTTCTTCCATGCACGATGGTCTTGAGCAAGAGTGACAATCTGTTGATCTTCAATCATGCCTTCATTGTCCCCTAGTAAGCGTTGTATATATGTCAGATATGTTGTGCAAGGACGACCAGGTCTCCTAAGCTTCGGCCATGTGTTGGTGCGTAGGTGGCATACTTTTTAGCTGGCTCTTCATCAGGGAGACGGAGTATATGGCCAAGGAATCTCAGCTGGCGGGGCTTTACATGGTGGATAAGAGGCTCTGTCTTGGTCATGTCATAAATTGTGGTGTTTGGGACATGATCCATGCGCTTGATGTTTAGCAAGAGGTAGCGAAGGCATTTATTTTGTATTCCATATCTTGGGATATCACCCAGGATTCACATCCATACAGTAAGATGGTCACACAGGTGGTATTGAATAATTTCATCTTTGTTGTGATACCTATATTTGAGGGCTCCTCCAGAGGCGTTCTAACTTCCAAAATGCGCACCATGCTAATGCCTTGCATCTTTTAAGATCACTTGCACCCGATACCATCATAGAGCCAAGATACCTGGAATCAGTCACATGGTTGATGGTATCCCCATAGACCTGAAGTGTGTCGGGTGAGGATTGCAGTTGGCAGTCATGTACTCTGTTTTAGATACGCTATAGAGGCCGAGGTCTTTTGCTGCTGCAGCAGTTTTTGTCAGCTGCGTCTGGGAAACTAGTTGGGAAACTATTTAAACCATAGATGGGAAGCTATTTAACCCATAGTTGGGACTATATTACACCATAGCTGGTAAGACAATGATCAGTAGAACCATGGAAGTAACAGTTACTTCCATGGTAGTACCCTGAGCTACTCCAATAGCCCAAGGCCTACTGGCCAGATGCCACCGAGAGCTTCGTCTATTGTACTCATCATCATAGGTTTTCTTGGCAGGTAGTCGGTAGTGGGTTGCCGTTGCCTTCTACCATTGCGCAGTTGAAAAGAAACCATTCACCAACTGTTGGTTACTAGCTTTCTCCTCCATAGAAATTAAGCCAATCTGCCCTTACATAAGGCTATGCCCTGAAAGCTCTACTAGGAACGGCTGCTGCCCCGCCCTAGGCTAGAACGACTGTCACTTGTATAGACAATAGACATCCCCTGGTTTTCTAGCACATCTCAAAATGATTTCATCAAATTAAAAGAGGGGGAGATGCAGGTACAAAATACCTGACTTACAGGTGAGTTCAAAGAGAGAACTTGAAAGAAAGGAAGAGGAAGTGAGAGCACCTAAATCAGCCCCCTACACCGCAGTGTGGGGTTACGCCGTTCCCGCCAACTGGAGATCTGTGTATATGTACTCCAGTTGACATCAGTGATTGTCTTGGTCTTTCCCGGGGCAGGCGCCTCTAAACCCTACTTATGCAGACTACTTAGCAAGGTGTTCTACGAAAAAGAAATTAGAAGAAGAGCGTAAAAGAATGGGAAAATGTGTACAGAAGAAAGTACAGTTAAGACAGCTAAGGAGGGTAGAGGGCGCTTAGCCACTCGATCTAGTATAGACGTCTATCTTTAAAAAGATGGACATGGATGTCTACACCATCCTCTCACCCAGCATCCGAGGTGAATGGGACCCACTTAACTTACGCGTAACCTCCCAGCTTTTTGCCCACTTTTATATAATGAATGTCCCGTATATGAACCCTTTATAGAACCTTAAAGGGTTCCAAAGTCCAAAAAGAACCTTTAAAGTTTCTAAAAGAACGAGAAATGCATCTAAAAGAACGAACAAATGCGTCTTTAGAACCTTCAAAGGTTCGCTACAGATGTTTTGGGGATTCTTTAAATTAAAGAGCCTTTAAACCCTGAGGGTTCCATATCAAGACAGCCAAGAACCCATAACATGAAGCAACCTTTTCCCAAGCGCGTAGGCCTACTTTTAGTTACAGTAATCAAATGCATGCCCAAAGATGCCCAGATGATGGGTCTTCTTTATAATCAAAGACAAAATGATGGGTCGTTCTTTATAATCAAAGATCATGATTGGGTTGTTCTTTACTTGATTATAATAAACTGTCCAAATAGTATGATGGGTC
The DNA here is from genome assembly GCA_035610835.1 of Ophiura sarsii. Taxonomy (NCBI): domain Eukaryota; kingdom Metazoa; phylum Echinodermata; class Ophiuroidea; order Amphilepidida; family Ophiuridae; genus Ophiura; species Ophiura sarsii. The sequence continues at coordinate 78,523,206 of CM069448.1, read as the reverse complement.
ATTCTTTAAAAGCGGCAAAAGAAATTATGCCCAATGATGGCTCGTTCTTTGAATGCGGTCCGAGGTGAATGGGACCCTCTTAACTTACGCATAACCCCCCAGCTTTTTTCCACTTTTATATAATGAATTTCAATGCCCAAAGATGCCCAAATGATGGGTCGATCTTTATAATCAAAGACAAAATGATGGGTCGTTCTTTATAATCAATGATCATGATTGGGTTGTTCTTTACTTGATTATAATAAAAGATGTCCAAATATTATGATGGGTCGTTCTTTAAAAGCGGCAAAAGAAATTATGCCCATTGATGATGGCTCGTTATTTGATTGCGGTCCGAGGTGAAGGGGACCCTCTTATACACGTAACTTCCCATAGTGTAGGATGTTTATATAGAGCCCCGCAGGGCTCCGGAAGACACACTAATCAAAATCATATACTTTAAAGGCAAGCATGCATTCATTAAAAAATCGGCTTCTTTTTGGTCATTTTTATATAATGAATTTCAATGCCCAAATGACGGGTCGTTCTTTATAATACAATTACAAAATCCTTCATTTCGGACCATATTCCCCTATAGGCCTATTTTTAAATTGAGTCCAGTGACCAGAGATAAATGATACCTCATTTGGGTTGTTCTTTACATGATCATAACATGACGAACTAAATATTTTAATTTCGATTCAATGAGAGTTATTAGATGAAGAAATAGTTATTGGTATAAGGTTAACCCCGGCCGATAACCATTCAACCCAATTTTTAACTTTGTAACGAATAAATTACCTAATTTACTTTATAACGGGATATCAATGACAACTATGATATTCATAATGTTTAAGCATACCAAGTTCCATAGTATGGACAAATTCATGTAACGAAATTAACACCTCTTATAGTTATGTCTCTATGGTAGTCATTCAAAAATACATTCTTTTTGACAATTACACCTATAATATATGAAGATATTCCCAAATACTTATACAATTACAAATATTTCGTCGCTGTTCTGACATACCGGCACATCACTTTTCGTAATTCTGTTGTGATGTGCCGTTATGTCAGAACAGCGACGATTTACATTGTCCTTAAAAGAAATGAACGAAATTAACACTTCTTGTTATATAGTCATTTCCTAAGACCAAACAATTACAAATAGTTACATTGTCCTTAAAGAAATGAATAATGATAGTGGACCTGGAAGGCCAAACAAACAAATTAAAATGTTTAGCGTCCTGACTTTTTTCGAAAAAAGGAAGAAGGAGGCTGCCTTTTTATTTGTGGCATTTTTTGGAGCAAAATCTTTCCGATCAATGACAACAATGATATACATAATGTTTAAGCATACTAAGTTCCATAGTATGGACAAATTCATGTAACGAAATTAACACCTCTTATAGTTATGTCTCTATGGTAGTCATTCAAAAATACATTCCCAAATACTTATACATTTACAAATATTTACATTGTTATTGTTCTTACGGTATTTAGTGAAACTTTCATAATAACATAATTGCGCTAGTAGCATGCTCTTGCAATGCGCACGGGGTTTAATGAAACTTTCATAATAGCATAATTGCGCTAGTAACACGCTCTTTGCAGCGGCAGAGTTCAATATTCATTGGGCTTATAATAGTATTTAGTGAAACTTTCATAATAGCATAATTGCGTTAGTAGCACGCTCTTGCAACGAGTACGGGGTTTAATGAAACTTTCATAAGCGCATAATTTGCGCTTGTAGCACGCTCTTTGCAGCGGCAGAGTTCAATAGCGGAATTGTGCAAGTAGCACGCTCTTGCAACACTTACGTATTTAGTGAAACTTTCATAATAGCATAATTGTGCGCTAGTAGCACGCTCTTGCAACGCGTACGGGGTTTAGTGAAACTTTCATAATAGCATAATTGCATTAGTAGCACGCTCTTGCAACGCGGCAGAGTTCAATAGCGGAATTGCGCTAGTAGCACGCTCTTGCAACACTTACGGTATTTAGTGAAACTTTCATAATAGCATAATTGTGCGCTAGTAGCACGCTCTTGCAACGCGTACGGGGTTTAGTGAAACTTTCATAATAGCATAATTGCGCTAGTAGCACGCTCTTGCAACGCGGCAGAGTTCAATAGCGGAATTGCGTTAGTAGCGCGTTCTTGCAACGCGTACAGGGTTTAATGAAATTTGTCTAAGTTAGTTCTTGGTAATTGCGCTTATAGCACGATCCTAACAATTGCGCGCTATTAATGCTAATAACAGTGTACTTCAATAGGATAAATGCGCTACTAACCCCCTTGCTATTAAAAGCGCTATTTAAGCTATAATCAGTTATAGCGCCTTTCTCTCCTCTCCCCGAGGCAATGTTGATCCGAGCCATATGTCATCAGAAGCTTTGGCAGCTCTCTCAACATTGATTGATGGGGGGTGGGGAAGGATGAGAGAAAGGGGGAGACCTCTGCATTGCTATTAAAGAGTGCTATGTCCCAAGTCGGTTCTCTATTGTGAGCACATATATAGGGATAGTTGTATTAAATTGTATCAAGTGTGCCAACTATTATTTTCCTTGATTGTAGACCATATCAGTCAGCTCCTGAAACTAACAATGTGTAGCCTTTTTTTATAATATATGGAGGTAACTATCATAGGGTTTAATTTATGATTGAAATAATTTATCCATTTCTATTCCAATCCCTTATAGTGATGGAGTCTTACAATGGCACCAAAGATGTGGAATGGTTGCAGCTGTACCGTGGTATCTTCATTGGCTTGGGTGCTAAGAGTACCAATATAGAACAGTGTATTGAGGATGGGCAGATTACAGTGGACACTTTTCAGCAGTCATTTGATGCTTTTGAGAATAGAGAGGTAGATAATAATGTAGTCTATTTTACTTTCTCGAGATTGTGATTTCATCTTGCAGCATTTACACATGTATAGAGACCCACTGTCTTTACTCGTGCGCTGAATGGTTGCAACTTCACTATGGTATCTTCATTGGTGCTATATAGTATTATAATTATTCTATCATAGGTACACACTTAAATCCAGCTATGGCAATATTACAATGATTCTATCATAGGTACACACTTAAATCCAGCTATGGCAATATTACAATGATTCTATCATAGGTACACACTTAAATCCAGCTATGGCAATATTACAATGATTCTATCATAGGTACACACTTAAAGCCAGCTATGGCAATATTACAATTATTCTATCATAGGTACACACTTAAATCCAGCTATGGCAATATTATAATGATTCTATCATAGGTACACACTTAAATCCAGCTATGGCAATATTACAATTATTCTATCATAGGTACACACTTAAATCCAGCTATGGCAATATTACAATGATTCTATCATAGGTACACACTTAAATCCAGCTATGGCAATATTACAATGATTCTATCATAGGTACACACTTAAATCCAGCTATGGCAATATTACAATTATTCTATCATAGGTACACACTTAAATCCAGCTATGGCAATATTACAATGATTCTATCATAGGTACACACTTAAATCCAGCTATGGCAATATTACAATTATTCTATCATAGGTGCACACTTAAATCCAGCTATGGCAATATTACAATTATTCTATCATAGGTACACACTTAAATCCAGCTATGGCAATATTACAATGATTCTATCATAGGTACACACTTAAATCCAGCTATGGCAATATTACAATGATTCTATCATAGGTACACACTTAAAGCCAGCTATGGCAATATTACAATTATTCTATCATAGGTACACTTAAATCCAGCTATGGCAATATTACAATTATTCTATCATAGGTACACACTTAAATCCAGCTATGGCAATATTACAATTATTCTATCATAGGTACACACTTAAATCCAGCTATGGCAATATTACAATGATTCTATCATAGGTACACACTTAAATCCAGCTATGGCAATATTACAATGATTCTATCATAGGTACACACTTAAATCCAGCTATGGCAATATTACAATTATTCTATCATAGGTACACTTAAATCCAGCTATGGCAATATTACAATTATTCTATCATAGGTACACACTTAAATCCAGCTATGGCAATATTACAATGATTCTATCATAGGTACACACTTAAAGCCAGCTATGGCAATATTACAATTATTCTATCATAGGTACACTTAAATCCAGCTATGGCAATATTACAATTATTCTATCATAGGTACACACTTAAATCCAGCTATGGCAATATTACAATGATTCTATCATAGGTACACACTTAAATCCAGCTATGGCAATATTACAATTATTCTATCATAGGTACACTTAAATCCAGCTATGGCAATATTACAATTATTCTATCATAGGTACACACTTAAATCCAGCTATGGCAATATTACAATTATTCTATCATAGGTACACACTTAAATCCAGCTATGGCAATATTACAATGATTCTATCATAGGTACACACTTAAAGCCAGCTATGGCAATATTACAATTATTCTATCATAGGTACACTTAAATCCAGCTATGGCAATATTACAATTATTCTATCATAGGTACACACTTAAATCCAGCTATGGCAATATTACAATGATTCTATCATAGGTACACACTTAAATCCAGCTATGGCAATATTACAATGATTCTATCATAGGTACACACTTAAATCCAGCTATGGCAATATTACAATGATTCTATCATAGGTACACACTTAAAGCCAGCTATGGCAATATTACAATTATTCTATCATAGGTACACACTTAAATCCAGCTATGGCAATATTATAATGATTCTATCATAGGTACACACTTAAATCCAGCTATGGCAATATTACAATTATTCTATCATAGGTACACACTTAAATCCAGCTATGGCAATATTACAATGATTCTATCATAGGTACACACTTAAATCCAGCTATGGCAATATTACAATGATTCTATCATAGGTACACACTTAAATCCAGCTATGGCAATATTACAATTATTCTATCATAGGTACACACTTAAATCCAGCTATGGCAATATTACAATGATTCTATCATAGGTACACACTTAAATCCAGCTATGGCAATATTACAATTATTCTATCATAGGTGCACACTTAAATCCAGCTATGGCAATATTACAATTATTCTATCATAGGTACACACTTAAATCCAGCTATGGCAATATTACAATGATTCTATCATAGGTACACACTTAAATCCAGCTATGGCAATATTACAATGATTCTATCATAGGTACACACTTAAAGCCAGCTATGGCAATATTACAATTATTCTATCATAGGTACACTTAAATCCAGCTATGGCAATATTACAATTATTCTATCATAGGTACACACTTAAATCCAGCTATGGCAATATTACAATTATTCTATCATAGGTACACACTTAAATCCAGCTATGGCAATATTACAATGATTCTATCATAGGTACACACTTAAATCCAGCTATGGCAATATTACAATGATTCTATCATAGGTACACACTTAAATCCAGCTATGGCAATATTACAATTATTCTATCATAGGTACACTTAAATCCAGCTATGGCAATATTACAATTATTCTATCATAGGTACACACTTAAATCCAGCTATGGCAATATTACAATGATTCTATCATAGGTACACACTTAAAGCCAGCTATGGCAATATTACAATTATTCTATCATAGGTACACTTAAATCCAGCTATGGCAATATTACAATTATTCTATCATAGGTACACACTTAAATCCAGCTATGGCAATATTACAATGATTCTATCATAGGTACACACTTAAATCCAGCTATGGCAATATTACAATTATTCTATCATAGGTACACTTAAATCCAGCTATGGCAATATTACAATTATTCTATCATAGGTACACACTTAAATCCAGCTATGGCAATATTACAATTATTCTATCATAGGTACACACTTAAATCCAGCTATGGCAATATTACAATGATTCTATCATAGGTACACACTTAAAGCCAGCTATGGCAATATTACAATTATTCTATCATAGGTACACTTAAATCCAGCTATGGCAATATTACAATTATTCTATCATAGGTACACACTTAAATCCAGCTATGGCAATATTACAATGATTCTATCATAGGTACACACTTAAATCCAGCTATGGCAATATTACAATGATTCTATCATAGGTACACACTTAAATCCAGCTATGGCAATATTACAATTATTCTATCATAGGTACACACTTAAATCCAGCTATGGCAATATTACAATTATTCTATCATTACGCCAACATTTCCTTCCAACATTTCCTTATAGAAATGTCCCTTTTTTTCCTGAACCAATTTTGCCTTAGTAAAGGGCATGGTGCGCACCATGCTGGGAACACCATGTTTACTCAACGATCACAGCAGGAGGTGTGAAGTTATCATTGTGGGCATGTGTTAATAACCCTACGATTTGGCCGCCCCATTGGGCTACTTTTGACTAGTGCGCAAGCAACGATCTACATGATCTATGCATAGCAAAAGGTTTATGGTAGAATTTGAAAGACTGGTACTTAAAAGTTTGAAAATGAAAATAGGCTTATCCATTTTATTTGCGGCGGTTTTAGACATTTGCTAAACATGCTCAGCATTATCAGTCCCGGGCGTCAGTGCACGCAGTGTTCGTATACAACACACTGACCCATCTGCAGGCCGTCAGCTCCGCGGAAAGCTCTGCACAGCGCAGCTCACGTATACCATACGCCAACGTTTCCATCCTGAAAGTACGTTTTGAAATTGCCGTTTTTAGTTGAAATCATGACTGAATTATTATGAAACTCCAGGATTTATCGCAAATGATATGTATTATAAAAACAATCGATGACAGAAAATAAAATTAATTGATAAATGTGGATTTGTAAGGGGCTGAAGTTGATTTCTAGCGATAGGGAATACTACGCAAAAAGTCGCGATTTAAACCAATTGTTGACACTTTTTAGAGGTAAAACATGATTTTTAAAATAATCTGAGAACAAGTTAGAATCTACAGATTTTTTAACTATGAGGGTCATTCAATAAGTTCTACCTCCTCCCTCATAACATCGTTAATATTAATGTCAACCTCATGACATTTGTCATGATTATAGCTCCGAATCATAGCTACACATGTGTAGTAAATGATAATTGATATCTGTTTTACTTTTGTTATGACGCGGTCATAGCCAGAGAGAGATTTTGGACAACGGACACAGAAAATTACCTTAAAAATATACACATGTTTTCGGGTTTTTTTCGTATCGTATGGTTAGATATAAGAGCATGATTTAAATACTATAAATGGAAATGAATGAATGATATCTGAATATATTACAGTATTATCATGTATAGATAAGATTGTAAACAATATTAACTTTTGTAGGCTTGAAAATAGTGAAGCTATCAACTCAAATGTAGTGCTGTGCCTTTGGCATACCAGAATACTGCCATCAGTCAAATTTCGTTGTTACAACTTAAGCCATAATGATGCCTCAAATGTTGAATTTTTACCATAATAGTCACTTTATAAGTTTTACTTATGTGCAACCTTCAGAATAGTCAATCAGGTAGTCAATGATAGAAAATTATCGCTTTGACAGATTTTAAATCACTCCATTTAGTTCGATATATTGAAGATCGCTTAGTTATCATGAAAGTCAAATATGACTTTTACAGGGTTCTCTAGGAGGAGTAAGCTGAATGGTTGTCCTGACCTGGATCTGGCTAATCAGAGGGCATATTTTTTTCAAACCAATCTGTCAACTTTATTGTTTACAGTCTGTTAAAGAGATATCTGACATTTAGAACAGTTATAATTGACCGATAGGTATATTTTGCCTTTTACAATAGGCCAATTGAAAAGCACTTCGGCGATATTTTACTGTTTTTCATCCGTTTCCGTCACACTAAATCGAGGTTTGGTTCTCACTGCATGTCCGGAAAAGTACAACCAGCACTCAGATGAATTTACATTGGATTTGTAGCTGAGGGTTCAAGCTACAATCGTGTGATATTTGATAAGACTGGCTTATATAATAATAAAGTTATGATGTAGGAGGTAGAACTTATTGAATGACCCTCGTAAATAGAGGAGGGTGTACACTTTTATTTGGTACCTTGGCCAATGTTCAAGTCCTACGATAAGTATTTTCTTATTTATTTTGAAATATTTACCGAGTTATTTACAGATTTGATGAGGTATTCATCTCAGTCAATCAAACAAAGGCATTCGAGCCGTAGTAGCGTTGTATTATTCCATGGTGGTTTTAGATTACATATTCTTGGTGAAACTATACACCGATATGGCTTGAAAAATAACATACCAGTATATAATTTCCTACGAGAATTGAAATCCGTATCCAGTATGATGCAGTATCCATAATCAAACAAAACAACGTCCAAAATGGATCAAGAAATATAATATTCCAAAATGTGGCTAAACTTTAGAATACCCTACCATTTTTGAAGCTCCACTTTTTTTTAAATCATCTTCGACGGCGCGAAGCTCAACATTTAACAAAATAATGCAACATCGGAAAGGTCTTCCTTTTTCAATATCACCTTCGCCAGCGCGAAAGCACCGCTGGTGAACCATCATCAATCTTTTTTGTTCTTCCATTTTTGAAGCTCCACTTTTTTTAAAATCATCTTCGACGGCGCGAAGCTCAAACTTTTAGAAAATAATGCAACATCGGAAAGGTCTTCCTTTTTCAATATCAACTTCGCCAGCGCGAAAGCACCGCTGGTGAACCATCATCATCGACGGCGCGAAGCTCAACCTTCAAGCTTTTATTTAATATCTTGGAACAGTATGAACTGATTTTGGGTTTAAAATGCTCGTTTTGATGAGCCCTTTCAGATAAACATACACCCTAATTATATTATGTATGATGTATGGCTACGAACTATGATAGTGAATTTAGACCACCCTTACCCAGGACAAGTGTACGCCTTGGCTGTAACAGTCCGCGGTCCCATCATTTCTTCTGCAACCATAACAGGATACATTTCTATGCTTATGTATAGCTATGCCCGGGGTGTACATTTTGTGTACCTTTAGTGTACATCCCACTACACGCCCCGGCTAGTGGGGGTACAGTTTGTACGTCCCCGTACACTCCCCCGCATAGCCAGGCACCGTTTTTTGTACAGTCGTGTACAGTCCTCGCATGGTCCTGCCATGTCCCGGGTCTCCGGGGGCCGGGCTTGCAATTGATAATTGCATAATCGACTGATAAATAAGCAAACTGTGATCAGTTTTGTAAGCTGACTGCGTTTTTCGCCATTCCAATGGGATTTACACACAGTTAATTGGTTTTGCTAGAATGGTCATTATAATCACATCAATTGTCAAAATTTTCCTGAAATATTAATTCTTTAACTCTGGGATAAGTAGTAATTTTTCTGATACCGAAGTGTCAAATGAAAAGACAAATATGAATATATACCTTCATCAGTGACTGGTGATGCTGCATACCCAGTCAACCTTTAAGAAGTTGAGGCACGTGTCAGAGTCGAAGTGACAGCCCTGCGCCGCAACGGTGCTCCATATTGATTGTAAATCATACCTCATATTTAAGGACTGTTTGCATTTTGCCCTTTTGTAATAGACAAGCTTCTGTTTATGTATAAAGGTTACCTGATAAGTCCCTGCTACACTTGTCGGTGTGTCAAATAATCCTGTATAAGAGTTATGGGGTTCTAGTCTCTAACTGCTATATATGCCATTTGACTTGTTTTACAAATAAACTAAGTTTTGACTCTAATGCGCTGCTATGTATACGTTTGCACGCCCATTGGCATTGAAGCATTTAAATGATGTGTCTATCACTGAAATACATAATATTGTAACATTCATTCCAAAGAGTTTGACACCAATGGAACAGCGCGGATTTATGATCATGAGGTTGTGAGTCTTAGTCTCAATTGCCTTGTCAACCCAAGCGATATTTGGGGAGCTGTTAAGAGTCACAATCTAAGTGGTGCTGATAGGCTGTGCACTGTTGGCTGGTAGCCGCCTAAGTGTAGCGATGAAAACACCCTGATTCAAATTGGCAGCGATAATGATTGGCAAAAAGTGATTTGGGACTTTGCTTGCATTGTGGAAAACGTTATATTATTATTTTATAGAAAAATGAAAATGATTTGAGTTGTTGTCTAGTAGCTTATCGCATGTATTTATTTACTCTGTATTCTCCATCAAACAGGTAATCAAAGGACTGCAATTATTTGGCGCCGGCCTGCAAGACGTTCAAAAGACGCTAGAGAAATGTCTCGAGACAGACATCGCCAAAGCCGTGGAGAAATTTGTTGAGGATCTTATCTCGTGCACCGAGAGTTCATGCGAGAAGTTTGCCATAGACGCCCTTGAAGCATTGGTTATACTCTTCGAGGACATCTACGAGATATATGGTGATATTCTTGCAGCAACTAATTCTTTTAACTTGATCAAGGCTTACCAACAGGGAGGTTTGTGTATTGGTAGGGTGGTACAGGCATGTATCACATTGCCAGCTTGAATCATTGGTAGGGTGGTACAGGCATGTATCACATTGCCAGCTTGAATCATTGGTAGGGTGGTACAGGCATGTATCACATTGCCAGCTTGAATCATTGGTAGGGTGGTACAGGCATGTATCACATTGCCAGCTTGAATCATGGACTGCATAAATATTGACCATTTCACTTTTTCCAAGATGTCATTTTAACTGAGGTTTGTGGATGTCATTTTAACTGAGGTCTGTGTATTGGTGTGTATCACACTACCATTGCAGCTTGATATTGATCAACTACATCTCATATGTCAATTCCTCAATATTGTGATGTCGTCACTCAGCATTCATGCACTTCTTTGTGCTTGTATATGGTACTCTATTTCTCTTTATCTCGACAGTGACGTAATTTTACGGGGGCAACATTTAACACATGCATTATCTTTTTCAACATGTGTGTGTATACACCACCGCCTCAAGGAGGTGCACATGTTTAAGTGCTGCAATTAGTAAAGAACATGTCACTGTCTCGTTACAGATAAATAGACTATAGCTCTTTCATAAGGTAACGAAATGATGCGGTTTCTGATAGTACAAAACATGATATGGTGAATCTAAATTACGTAACATGGTGTCAGATGTGAGATTTGATCCTGTATGTGACACGCGGGCGGACAAATATTGGAGAAATACGCCACGCTACGGGAGATGGTTATGGTGAGGCCTTGGCGTTGAGATAAGCCGTGGGCGGGGGCGGTGACGAATGGGGGTTGTGTGTAATGATGTAATGTGGTTTGGGAGGCAGGGGCTTAATGAAGAAATGTAATGCTAAATTGCATAACGGATATGCCACAGGGCGGGGGCGGGCGGGGCGGGATGGTGACGGTTGGGGTACGGGAGATGGTTAAGGTTTAGGCCTTGGAGTTAAAATATGCCACGGGCGTGGGCGGGCAGGGGGTCTTTTAATTGAAATTTGAAAAATTTGAATTAAAACAAAAATGTCTTAGATATTGTTCTATTCCTATGTGTTTCATTATAAATTTTCCAACACTTATGTGTTGTTTCATTTGTAGGTGTTCTATCTGGTAGGCCCTACTCCCTAGCGGGAGAGCCCATCTGAAGGACGGGTGTCTCGCTAGTATTAATAAATTGTCATTATTGACATAGTTATGATTTTACCATGAAAAAGTAGACAAATGTATACTCCATGTCATCTTCAGTAGTGAACAAGACGCATCCCTTACCTGTAATAACTCTTTTGCCAGTATATGAACTGACATCACTTCCTCACTTCATTAGATGTGACACGGATTATAAACAATGAAATATGCATACATGTGACATCCTTGCTTAAAAAGCATTTACTAGTACTTAAGGCATAGTAAATCACTTGTAATGATGACCATCTCATTTTATTGGAAATATTTCCTAAATGTTTTTCAAATGTTTGTATTTTTAAGGTGCATCAGTACACAAAATAACAATATACGAGGGTCATTCAATAAGTTCTACCTACTCACTCATAACATCGCTAATATGAATGTCAGTCTCATGACATTTGTCATGATTATAGCTCTGAATCACAGCTACACATTTATAGTAAATGATAATTGATACCGGTTTTACTTTTATTATGATGCAATCAAAGCCAGAGAGAGATTTTGGACAACGGACACGGAGAATTACCCTAAAGATAAATACATGTTTTTGCGTTTTCTCACCGTATTATATGATTTGTTATAACGACCTGATTTAATTACTGAAAATAGAAAACAATGGATTATTTCTAAATATAATACTGTATTATCACATATAAATCAGATTGTAGTCAATATTAACCTTTGTGGGCTAGTAAATAGTATAATATCAACTCAAATATATTGCTACGCCTTTAGCATACTAGAATACTGCTATTCAATCACATTGTGTTTGTTACAAATCAAGTCACAGTGATGCCTCGAATGTTAAATCTTAACATGATAGTAACTTTATGAGTTTTTCTTATATGCAACCTTTAGAGTAGTCAATCAGGTAGTCAGTGATAGAAAATTATCTCTTCAAGAGACTTGAAATCCCTCCATTAAGTAAGTATAATGAAGACCTCTTAGTTTTTTCTGAAAAGCAAATATGACTTTACCTGCAGTTCTCTAGGGTAGGGTGAAAATGAATGGCTGTTCTGGTCTAGTTCTGGCTAATTAGAGGTCATTTCCCCCAAGAAATCAGCCACTGTTATTGTTTATAGCCTCTTCAAGAGATATTTGTAATTTAGACCGGTTTTAATTGACCGATAGGTACGTGGCCAAATGAATAGCACTTAGAAGACATTTGGCTGTTTTATATCCGTTTCCGTCACACTAAATGGACGTTTGGTTTTCACTGCATCTCCAAAAAAGTACAATCAGTACTCAGACCAATCTACAATGAATCTGTAACTGAGATCCAAAGCTACAATTGTGGAATATTTCATACGATATAATAGCAAAGTTATGCGGTAGGAGGTAGAACTTATTGAATGACCCTCGTATTTACATTAATCCTAGTACTGTTCAAATATCTATTCCACCCATCATTTTGCATAAGGGGAAAGGTTCAAGAGGTTTAGAAAACCATTGTATAGTTCTTATACCTTTAAATGTCTTATATTTTCTAGTATTTATATATGTTCTAATGCATTACATAAATTATACAGGGTGTCCCAGAATGATCTATACCGAGATAATACAATTTTTTCCCGGTATGAACTTGATTGATGTTGTCCAAACTGTTTTGATATATATATTGCGCAAACGACCAGCTTTCTTAGGAATTTTAGATTTTGAAAATCTGACATTTCTGATGGAAAATACAGACTTTTGTGTAATGACAGTAGATTTTAAGTTTTTGTCAAAAGGATCCATTATGAAAATCTATAAAGTCACTACCTTTTCAGCGCGCTTGGCGCGTCTGTATGAAATCATTTATTCATAATGAAACAACCTGTACTGGTACATATTCATTACGCTCGTTGCAGAGATCAACTTAATTTCTAGCAAGGTCACTGTATCCATGATGTGAACTGCGCTATCCAGGTATAGTGTGAGATTAAGCCAGCTAAATGTCCACGTAAACTTGGTTTCAGTTGGTTCACAGAGGCCAAATAACTCTTAACACTCAACCCTGTCATCCAATCACTGCGGTAGACATATATTGGTATAATATCAATACACTCTGTGATTTTTTGCAGGGTATCCTAGACTATGCCTAGACATAGCCCAGGCGATGTACTTACATCTTTGCTCACGTATTTAATCACAGATTAATATAGTCCATCCCTGGTAAGATCTAGTAAGATGATACACTCCAATATAAGAGCCTTCTATACTGACCTGGGAATGCTAATGGGACTAATGATTTTGCTGACAGAAATAACTTAAGGGGGATGTGCACCTTCGGTATAGCCTCCGTAAAACTGCCGTAACTTCTTCATTATTCATTTAATCTAGATAAAAGTATACATTTTTTTGCAGGAAAGGGTTCAATGAATTCAACCATGATCATGAAATTGACCAATTTGGAGAAAATTATAACAAACATGTTTTTTGACCCATTTTAGGTTCTGAGAAAATAGAACCATTTTAGGTTAGAGAACACAGATCCACAGTGAGCCAGATCTTGCACTCCACAGAATAATTGAAGGGATACATGACAAAAACCTCCCAGCAATAATGACATTCATAGACTTCAAGAAAGCATTCAATACGATCCATAGAGGCAAGATTATCACAATTTTTAAAGCATATGGAATCCCAAACATCATAGTCAATGCTATTGAGGACACTTATCAAAACACAAAGGTCAAAGTAACAACTCCTGATGAATTTGATATATTGGCAGGCGTTCTCCAAGGTGATACTCTTGCTCCGTATCTTTTCATAATAGTGCTGGATTACTGCATGCGAACTGCCATAGATGCATTAAGGTGCGGGATTGTAAAGTGCGGGATTGTTATGCGTCGTTCTTTAAAAAACGTTAAAAAACGACCACACTCAATGCATCATGTGTCAGGTGAATACACAAAAGTTACAATACCGCACCTAACTCCATAGATGGCAGAGAGGAAGTCCTAGGTTTTACAGTTTACAGTCAACCCCAGGCACAGCCGCAGAGTTGGACCACTGATGGTAACAGATTTGGATTTCGCTGATGACATAGCACTAGTGTCTGACACTGCTGGCCAGGCGCAAAATCTCCTGGAAAGAGTAGAAATGGCAGCTCTAAGTGTTGGCCTCCACATGAACGCCAAGAAAACAAAATACATACTGTTTAACCAAAAGGATCAGGTGACCATTAAAACTACCGATGGAACCAGTCTGGAATTAGTCAAAGACTTTAAATATCTGGGATCCTGGACATCGAGCAGCATGCAAGATATCAAAACAAGGAAGGCACTAGCATGGAAGGCATGTAATAAGCTCAACAAGATATGGAGATCCAACTTACCAATATCAACAAAAATTAAGCTATTCCAAGCTACAGTGGAAAGCATTCTTCTACGGTTCAGAAACATGGACAGTAACAACTATTGCAGATTGCACTAAAGTTCGAAAGCTATTGGATGGATGTTACAACAGTCTTCTTAGATCAGCCCTTGATATAAGTTGGAGGTTTCACATCACCAACAAAGAACTCTATGGTGATCTTCCTAGAGTAAGTGAAAGAATCAAGAAGAGCGACTACAGTTTGCTGGACACTGTGTCAGACGTTCTGGGGATTTGATATCAGACCTATAGTTCTTTGGAAACCAGTTCATGATAAGAGAAATGCTGGATGACCGATGTTAAGCTATGTGGATATTCTATGTCAGGACACTGGACAAACACCTGCTGAGATAAAGACCTGCATGGAAGATAGGCGTGTCTGGAGAGCCATTGTTAATGCCCGACAGAAGTCGACTGAGTGAGTGAGTGTTTTATTATACTAGTTTTATTATACTAGTTTTATTATATTCCTCATACAATTCCTTAGGAGTCGTTTTTGGATTTTTGTTGTAGAAAATCTTCATTATTTTTTTAATTATAGACCAAAAAGTACTAAAAAACGTTATTTTAACCTCCAAAATCGTGAAAATTCAAAAAATAATAAAGTAAAAAATAAATAAAAAATGATTCCTAGGGAATTGTATGAGGACTATAATAAAACTAGTATGATAATATTTGACAAAATATATTTTGAGTTAACTTTGCAGAACCTAAAATGAGTCAAAAAACGTGTTTTTTATAATTTTCTCCAAAATGGTCAATTTCATGATCATGGTTGGATTCATTGAACCCTTTTCTGCAAAAAAATGTATACTTTTATATAGGTTAAATGAATAATGAAGAAGTTACGGCAGTTTTACTGAGGCTATACCTGAAGATGCACAGCCCCCTAACTATGACTTTTAGATGGCCATACCAAACTGGCCTTGCTGTTAAATAGGAACATAAAAGAGTTATTGTTAAAGATATTGTGAGTTTATTTTAAAGGGTGTTAAAGACAATAATACATCATCTTAAATCTCATGTTTCAGGGTGTGATTGAGCGCTGTTTGTCTTTTTAAGGTAGCTAACTCGGCTCCTACACCACTACAGAAAAACTGCTGTAATACCAAATCTATTATATCTATACTCTTTATACTGAGACCACAGTAAAGTTAAGTCTTTCCTCTACCTATTTCAGGACTTTCGGATCATTTTTGAAATTTCTTATGTTTTTCTTTATTTTTTGAAAATTCCCTAAATTTTCACCTTCTGGAATTTCTGTAGACTAAATGGAAAGTGCTATGGCCATGAAACTTTGGGAATAAATCTATAAGCATATTACCTAAATTCTCTTGTGAGTTTTTGCAAATACAGTGTTTACTTTTTGAAAAAAATATTTTTTTCAATTTTGATTTTAGGGAAATTTTCAAAAGGCTGTGAAAAGGTCTAGAAACACTTAATTAGTAAAAACTCACAAGATAACTTTCTTAACTTAATTACCTTTAATATGACACCTTGTTTGTGCAAATTGAACATGTAGTTTTTTTCTGCAGAAATTCACAAAATTTGACAATATAGTGTTTCTAGAAAATAGTGAAAAAGTACTAACATTCCCAGTGAATAAACCATCCATCACCACTCAGTTGTGGAGGGGGGAAATGGTGTTATACCTTGGTGTTTTGGCATCAAAATAAAATAAAAAGTCTTTAGCATACATTGATTTTAAAGAAGAGAAAAAAATATTGATAAAACTATGTGTTTTCTGAAATTTGGCAGTATTTGGGAATTCGGCTACGCCTCCTGTATTAAGTCAATGGGTTTTCAAATAACAAAAAATTCCGTAAATTAAAAACCGCTTTTTGGAAAAAATTCAAACTTTGTGTATCATCTTTTCTCATCAATATACACATCCTCTGTTATTTTGAAGCAAATCATTGCCGGTCACCGTAGCCGAGTTAGCCACCTTAAGACTCTTCTGGTTAAACATTAAATTATTTCTGAAATGTTATTCGCATTATTATTGCACCCTCTTCTTATTGACATTAGCCTTTTGATAACAATCAATTGTTGTGTGCAAAGATTTTATTGAACAGGGCAGGATTTGTGTTTAGCTGGAGTGGTTTTATCCTTCCTTTCTTTTGGCGGGAGTTTTGAATATAACTTATGCGGTTTGGGTTCATTGTTTGAAATGCTGGTAGTGCTAGAGAGAATAGCTGTAAAGATGAATTATGTGAGCCAAAATATGAAAATACGTTTTTCATTGATTTTCGATTATGTCGTGCCACAGCGGAACAAAAAGAGGTATCTCAATGAAATTAACCGAATAAGTAAGAAACATTTCCACCATCATATGGCAAGTGTTTAAATCTGAAACACTATTTGTTTCATATTTGTTACATATTTTTGAAACCCGGTATAGATCATTCTGGACACCCTGTATATGAACACTATACTACAATATACATGAGGATTTCACATGAGGAACAGCAGTTGGTGAAGTACACGGTTTGCAATGTGTCAATGATATGTTGCAATGATACTATTGTTGTATACAATGGAGCCGCCATTCAAAATGGTGATCCGACAGGTGTGCATCTGACAAAAAAACACACCCTGTTCTACAGGCAAACGGGTGGGGTTTTTCGTCGCCCAAGCAACAGTTGCCTACAGTTTTGTAATAAATGAGCTGTTAAAGAAAAAATACCTGGTGCTGTTCAATCAAATTTGTTTTAATTATAGAGAAGTGCTGTATCTTCAGAATTTAACAATTCAATTTTATGGCTTTATCAACTATAGAACAGGTAGGCACCCTTTTGGTGTAACCATAGAAATAGTATTCCCATTGCTGCACTTTTGTATAGCCATGGAAAAAGTAGTATGTCTGTTGGCGGGAGTTTTGAAAAGGTGTATCAATAACATTGGAATCTGAATACATTAAAATTTTATAGCGATAGTATCATGATGTGTTTGTCCCTGCTCATATCGGTCCAATAAGAAAACCATATTGAATTATATGGACCACTTGATAGTTGTGGTAGAGTATGTTTGACTTATGAAATTTGATTGTCTCTGATGCATTATATGAGGAAGGGGCAGTCTGGGGCACTCATATGGCAAATTTGATTGTGTGTTTTGTTAATTTAGCTATAATTTGTGAGCAATTTAAAGGTAGATGTCCTGATTACTGGTCCGATTTTCAACTTGATGTTTTGCCCATTGAGTAGTACAGGCGCTTACACAGGGGAGGAAAAAGAGAAGGGAAAGGAGAAGGAAAAAAAGAAGGGGGAGACTAGGGGACAACGGAGACAGGGGGAGAGGCAGTGGCGTAACCAGAGAGAGGTCGAGGAGGGGGGGGGGGGGGCAGGGGCGTCAATCCTGTATGGACGAGGGGGACATGTCCCCCCCCTATGTTTTGAGGTTGGGTGGACATAATATCAAATGTCCCCCCCGCCCCCCATGTTTTGAGTTTGTATGTGATCAAAATAGAACATTTTAGAAACACCTAATAGTCCGTGAGTTTGACAAGAGGAATCATGGAATTATGATGGTCAAAAGTACACAGACGTAACAATTTTTGCGCGCTATGCGCGCATGTGTCCCAAAGATGTAATATGTTTGGGATAGAAGCTGGTTTGAAGCAAAAATGTACCTCAATCATAGCACAAATAAATGTGAACTCAAATATTTTCGCGCGCTGTGCGCGCATTTGTTTACTTTATAGTTACGGCACTGCGAACCGCACGGAATATTCAAAATATTATATGGGTGACGTTAAAAAAGTTTATTAACAACAATTCAGTAACAATTTATTTTTAGTTTGGGACAGGCAACTTATGATGTCCCCACCACATTTAAATGTGGATCGCCCCTCCAATATTGACTGTATGTTGGTTGAGATTAACACTGTCGGTTCATATGACAAGAGGAATCATGGAATTATGATGGTCAAAAGTACACGAACGGAAAAATGTGCGCGCATATGTCCCAAAAAGTAGAGTAGAAGCTTGTTTAACCATGTATTAAACACACCCTCCAAGCCGGTGAAAAGAAAAATAAGAGAATAGAAAGGAAAAATAGACACACTAAAAGAAACTAAATTGAAAAGATCATTTAGTCGTCGATGCTTTTTTCTGTCTGTCTGTTAAACTTGAAAGGGAGAATAACCCGTGTCATGTGACCCACATTGAACCAATGAGATCGCAGGTAAAACTAATGCCTGCAGATTAAGTTACTGAAAATGATGTTTTAGGGTTGAACTCAGTCAAAAGTATTAAGATTTGGTGAGAATTGCAACGTTGAACTAAGAATAAACCTGCAATAAGTGTTCAAAAATATGCAAGGAAATGCGTTCTTTTCAACCGTGAATTTCAAAAAACTTCTGGCGGGATATTAACTCCCCGGGATATTATTAACCGTAAACAACATTTGATACCTTGACGTAATAAAGCGTATAGTAGGCCTATACATGTTGTTTAGGGTTAATAAATTCGCGTCCCGGCCAGCGCTTCTCGCAGGCATGGATAGTGAAATAATTATATAAATATTTTAAAAACACCCCCCTTCACAAAATCCTGTGTACGTGCCTGCGGGTGGTTAAGCACCTTTGGCAGTAATTCACCACATTTTAGCCTCTTATTTCTAAATGGAACATTCTGGCCCATAAGATTTTACAGACATAATGAGAAAAATATGGGGATTATTCTGATATCCATATATCTTGATGTTTAAAAAAATCATAGCCCCCAAAAAGTGATTGGAACATACACCTTTAATTACCCGCATGTAAACGGAATATTTAATAATATTAATTAATGAAATATTATCATATTTAATTTGTCAAAACAGGTCAATATTATCGGTATTGTGTTATTCAAGGAGCTATTCTTGTTGTCATTTGTTTATATTACAAATTACAAGCAAATTTAAATTTCCAATGTGCAATGTGTCAGCGCGTCTCCTAAGATTTTGAGCATTTATTTGTCATAGAAATGTACATGTATAAAGCAAAATATGTCTGCACAAATTTTGAATTGCTAATATTCTGCAATATGATTCAACACACAATTAAGGTAGGTAGCAATGTCCAATCCTTTGTAAAAGTTGAATACATAGATAATGAGGTTATCGGGTTGTTATCTACCGTTACTATTTCCATGGTGTAAATGATCATTTGTTGCTTATGTTAATTGCCAACTGTATATCAAATATTTCAAGTTGGTATGTACTGTTTTGTAATGTTGTATGTGCAAGTAAAGAACCACAAGGCCCTGCACACAAAAAAGGTTTAATTCATTCTGTTTTAACAGTTGTACAATTAGACTACTATATCTTTCATTGAATCACCATCATGTTCAGAATGCTTGGTTGGATACACATCACTCATGTATTTATACAAATACTGCACATTTGTACCAATAATGTACCTTGACACAGCTGTCATCAGAGCACGCATCAGATGCTCAACAGACCTCTGACTGGCCAAGGATTCACTGTGCATTCTGTGCATTCTGTACACCTTCAGATGGATATGTGACAGATTTCGATTTGTTAAGATATGATACGATCTTTCTATTTCGAATAAATATCAGAAAAGTTTAGACAAATGTGTTCATCGAACCGTACCCTGCTGCAGCAGTATTGGGTCCAGCTGTATAATCATGGATATGTGACTATTTTGACGACTAGTCTTGTTTTCTGCTTTTGAAAAACTTTGATTTGAAAAAAGGTCTTACTCCAGAGTGTGGTGGGGGGGGGGGGGGGGGCAGAATAAAGATTTTGTCCCGGTTTTGGTAACTGTGGGAAGACAATTCGGGTAGTCTCATCATGTATTGTATTTCTTCATTGTGGAAGAGTAAAATGGATAAATAACCATCAGTGGCGGCACCAGCATCCTTTTTCATTGAAACAATTTTGTGAGTAATGTGCGCGCGCAATGTTTGGCTTTTAATATCAAAACTGCTTGAAATTAGCTTAATTCAGACCTATTCTAAGCTAATTTGATGTAATTTTGACATGAAAAGTCAACATTGTCGATTGTTATGGGGGGGGGGGGGATTGGGTGGGCTTGATTTGACTGGGGCTCGGGCTGGCAAGCTCCATTTCCCGGGCAGAAATGGACCAGAATTGCCCTGTGATACTGCTTTCTATCTGCCCAGTAAACATGCTTCTTTGGCTAAAATAGCCCGGTAAACGCATTGTGTATTTTCCTTTTCCTCACCTCCTTTTCCTTTTTCTCCTTTCCCTTTTTTCTTCTCTTTTCTCCTTTTCCTTCCCCCTTTCCCTTTCTTGTCCTTCCTGATTTTTTCGCTCAATTTGTTCTCGGGGGGGGGGGGGGGGGGGGGGTACTCTGACCCCTCTGGCTACGCCACTGGTATAAATGCCTCTGATCTCAACAGTGTAAATGGAGTGAATTGTTTGTGCGGTTAAGTAGGCTGATGTAAATAGTTTTAATCTAAATTTCTATAATGATGTTTGGCAAAATGCAATGCAATAAGTGTTATATATTATTTTAATGTAAACTGATGAAAATAGTCTCAATATCATGTACATAGTTCAATAATCCATATGGCTTATGTTAGAATTAGCCATTTGGGCTTCTGGGTATGATGGCTTCAATGACTCATCAGATGGTATACAAATACTACATGGTTAGAGGGGAAATAGTGCAAACTATTTTCCCAGAGGGACAGGCTACAGCTAGGCCTACCGGGTTCGGGGTGGTAGGCCTGTAGCCAGTAACGAGGGGAAAATGGTTGCACTATTAAATTTCCCCGATATATTTATTTTATTACACCTCATAAATATTCATGAGATAGTAGGCATAAATCCTGCCATTTCATTTGGTATATTGAGCTGGACACAGTAATAAATGTCAATATTTCTGATACTTGTGTCTTTGGAGAACATATTGTATTGACTGTAAGCTTTTCTTTGCGTAGAAATCGCCATCCCGTTAGCGAACTGGGGCGTAAAATCGCCCTAACAGCTCATCCAATTTAGCACAATCTAGCTCAAGCATGTGCAACCTTTTCTACCACCCGGCCTCATTGTGATTTTGAGATCCATTCACGGGCCGCAGTGATTGTCAAACAATCCAAAACACATCCGGATACCCGCTTCTCTTCGCCATTTTAACATGCAATCACAAGCTTGTTCCGATGAAAGGAATGCGCGTACAGCGCACAAAAATGTTCGACTTTACACTTACTTTTGCTATGATTATTCTGCTTTAAAAATAATTAGGTCTGTGCACTTTTGACCATCATAATTCCATGATTCCTCTTGTCAAATGAACCGACAGTGCTAATTTCAACCATTGGGGAACTTTTGTCTCTGGGTACGATGATATAGGGAAATAGTCAAAATTACTACACGGCAAATAGCTCAATTTCGTCAATAGCTCAATTTATTATCACTGTGAACAACTCAATTGACCAATGAAATAGCAGGATTTATGCCTATTATCTCATGAATATTTATGAGGTGTAATAATATTTAATAACATTGTGTTATTTTACAATTGGTTTACAAAACCCTGTTTCATTGGATAATTTGGAACATTTCATTAAGAATCTAAATAAACATTGTATGTCTAAGAAAAATTAACTTTCTTTCCATCTGAACTTCAATGTCTATTCTGTCATCTTGCTCAGTGGATTGCTCTTGATCCACAAACTTGTTTGGACTGAAAGTGGAAAATGCTTTATGATGTTATTAAATATTTAGGGAACAGTGAGAACTAAAGACAACCAACGCAACAGCAGATAGATCAGAGAAACCAAAAGGTTCTTTTAGTCAACAAGCCTGGCTCTGGTTCAAGTTAGTCATAATTCACTGTGGAAGACCAGGTTAATTATAAAACATTTTGTGGGCAAAAAAAGGTTTTCTTGGAATTGGAATATTAATATATTTCGATGATGGATACATCGGGGGCGGAGGGGGCCCCGTAGGCCCCGTAAAATTTGACATTATACCTTTTCCAGAGGCATAGGTATGTTCCGTCGGTACCTTTGCGAGTTCTACCATGCAATGTTTTTTGCCGGATTTGGGTCGAGAAAAAAAAATTGGGAACTTTTCCGATATTTTTTGGGATACCAATTTTTTAAAAAAAGGGTCTTGGTCAGCCGTAAATTTTAATCCTGGTTCCGCCACTGTATTTCATTACAACATTAAGATTCTTGTTTGTACCTGTGTTTTTTTCTGAGCTTCTACTTTTTACCCGTGAGAATGTTGCTTATGTAGAATTGATTCATATTACTCTGTGCAGTATACCTGCAATCACTGCTTATAGCATCAAACTCTTTTTAAAGAGGTTTGATGCACAGGTGCATGTATAATATATATTATACATGCACCTGTGAGGTTTAATGCACAATTTACCAACAAAATCAATGTATCCTGTCATGGAATACACACTAAGGTCATTGCACTGAGAAAGGTAATGGACTATAAAAAGTTGATGCACTCAAGATTGGCTGTCTCAATAGAACACAAATGACCCAGAATAAGGCACAGTTGACCAAAATCCCAGTAGCTATTTGATATTCAGGGATGCTGACAGGCCCGTCAGATGGGGGGGGGGGCGACGGTTGCGAACGCCCCCCCTTTTGAAAACTTTTTTTTTTTTTTTTTTTTTTAAGTTAAAAATTGCGTTTTTCTTAGTTTCAAATATCAATGATAGTCAAACTACTCATAAAACATTGACTACAGTGCTTTTTGGACTACGAAATTTTGTGTCCGTGCGAAATTTTTTGACGTGCGAAATTTTGACGTGCGAAATTTTTTGACTTCTACCCCCCCCCCCCCCCCCACTTACGTGAAATTCACGAGGTGACTGACTTGGAAAAAATTTGGGGCATCCTTTTACGAAAATTTTAGGTGAAAACGCCCCCCCTTGGGCAAAAGTGTCTTACGGGGATGGCTGATGTGTCTTTCTTCAAACCTGTAGGATTATATATTTGAGAATGATTTGTCAGATGGGGAGATAGAGAGAGGTATATTGGGGGGGGGGGGAAATAAAACAGCAATCTAACTTGATGGTCATTAAAAATGAATACTCGACCCTTCAAAGGATTCGCCATATGGAAACACTCATGTATGATTATAAAATTCAGTATTGCATATTGAAGTGCAGACATACATTTTTTCTTGCCATTGTAAATTTATGTTTGATCAATGTGACAATTAAACTTATAAAATGAAATAACAATACAGTGTATTATAAATACCCGTCGTATATGCCTATTATTTCTAAATACAGTGTATGTATATGTGACGCGATCAAGAGGATGAGTCGGATGTCGACCCTGGTCGAAAATGAGTTTTTGATACAGTTTGAAAGAAGACACCTGGAGCTTTCAGAAACTGAAAACCCCATGTCGATACGACGTTTTGTTCCAAAGTTATGTCAAATTGTATACATGAATTTCCATCAAAACTTATGTAAGCTGCCATTTTGAATTGGCCATATCTCAATTTGGGATTCCCCGATATCCGACTCATTCCTCTTGATCGCGTCACATATGTGTTATTTGAATGCAAATCTGGAAATATTTGCTAGTGCAATTAAACATTTTCTGATAAAAATAATTGGTAATTGTGTTTTGGTTACTGTTATGGTTCATTTGGTCTCTTAGAAAACTGTTCAAAACACAATATCAGGCCCAGGTAGTTAATGAGACTATTTGTTGTTGTGGTGAACCCCGCTATGGCCAACATGTTTGTATCCTTAGGCAAAGTACTTAGTCTCAATTGCCTCGTGGTTCAGAAGTCACATAGAAATGGTGGTCTCGTGCATCAGAAGAGCAAAATCCGAGCACGTACGTTAAAGGTCACAGACTCCTTCGTAAAGAGTAGGGGATCATCCCGGTCTGTGTACACAGAAACTCATGTCCCTAGGTTTCAGGGCACTGTACCGTTAATGCCTGAGGTAGGGCGCTGTGTACAGTATAACAGTATGGAGTATAATGTAGTATGTATTCTACTTTTTTTGTTCTTTGTTTTAACATGAAATATAGCTCCCAAGTTCATTACTCAAAATACCTGTGCATAAGCCAACCCAGTAACAACACCGTGACTGAAGTTGCATCTACATTGAGACTATTTATTAAATAATTCATGGTAACTTACATAAAATTATAAATTACCACAATAACAATATGTATAAAATATTGTCTCATTAACTAATTGTGCCCGACAGATTCTTGAAGACGGCAGTATGTCTGTATACGGACAGTTCGTTACAGGTACAGGTAAACAATGAATGATGAAACTACAGTGCTTAAAATAGTAACTTATGGGGGAATCACGTATCCGTGTGAGCTGGGCGACCACTTACCGTGTGAAAAAATGGGTGCGGACGGCGGCACACACGGTGGGCCGTTTCCTGTCCGTTGAACACGTTCAGGGAACTTTGCCGGCCACCGGAGTTTTGAACATGCTCAAAACTCCTGGCGGGTGAGTAAAAGCGGCGGCGAACGATGAGAGCCCGGTATGAAGACGGTATAAGGACGGTGCACCCGTTTTGCGCCCATTCGCAGGGCGGTGATGGACGGTGGTGAACGTCGACCATCTTAGCGACGGGCTGCGAATGGCCGTATGCAGCCTGGTAACCGTTCGCGAAACGGACTCTCAGCAGGAATGTTGCAACTCTCTAAATGTAAAAGAGCTAAAACTCACTCTTTCGAGAGCTCTAGGCGGGACAGCTCTTTTTTTTTTGTGGAGTGAAGTATACTCTTAAAAGAGCGATTTTCACTCTAAAAGTTAAAATCACTCTGAAAAGAGTGAAAAATCACTCTTTTTATAAAGAGTGAAAAATCACTCTGAAAAAAGTGAACTTCACTTCTTAGAAGAGCCATCCTTCCTAGAGCTCTCACAATAGTGAGGTTTAGCTCTTTTACATTTAGAGAGTATTATAGATGTTGGTCGTACGAATTCCGGAAAGCAAATGAAGCGGCGAGCTTGAGCGCTCAGCTTAAAAAGCGCGGTTTGATGATGTAATCAAGACGTTTCGGCCGGTACCCAGGCGTTCCGACCGGTTAGGAGCCGGTATGGAGGTGGTATGCACACGGTGAGAACGGTAAGCTAGACCTGTATGAGGCCGGTGAGCCCGGTACCAGGCCGGTCAGAACCCGGTACAGACCTGGTGTAGAGCGGTATGGACCGAGGACCGGTGAGGAGGTGTTATGCACCCGGTGAGAACGGTAAGCTAGCTACGTATGAGGACGGTGAGCCCGGTACCAGGCCGGTGAGGACCCCGCATAGATAACGGTATGGACCCGATGACCACCAACAAAACTCAATGCACCCGTTGACATTTTTTACTGATTGTTTGGACTCTGTTGTTTTTCTAAGAGACGGTATAAGGTGGCCGCCTACCATTACCGCCCTGCGAACGGGCGCGAAACGGGTGCGCCGTCTGTATACCGTCTTCAAACCAGGCTCTCACCGTTTGCCGCCGCTTTTACTCACCCGGCAAGAGTTTTGAGAATGATCAAACTTCCTGCCGGGCGCGGATGGCCGGTAATGTCCCCGGCAACGTGTTCAACGGACGGGAAACGGCCCACCGTGTGACATCACTGTGTGCCACCGTCTGCACCAATTTGTCACACGGTAATGAGCCGGCCAGCTTACACGGATACATATAAGTACAAATGTATTTTACAGAGATTCCCGGAATGTGAGCGAAGCCGCGAGCTTGAGCGCTCAGCTTATACAGGGCAGTTTGATGACGTTATCAAGGCGGTTCGGTCGGTACCCAAGCGTTTCGGCCGGTGAGGACCTGGTGAGGAGGTGGTATGAGCCCGGTTCCAGGCTGATAAGGACCCGGTATAGAACAGTATGAACCCAGTGACAAAACAAAAATCAATGCGGCCGTTGAAATTTTTTGCTGATTGTTCACCGTGTTGGACTCTGTTGTTTTTCTATAAGACGGTAAGGGGCCGCCAAGCTCACACGGATACATGTGATTCCCCCATTACCAATATATGCTAATCATTCTAAAACTATAGATCTAACTTTAAAATATCAGGTTAAGTCTGTAATACCCTTCACAGGTAAGCACTGCACTTTCAGCTTTTGAGTTGTGCTTATAATCTGCCTATAACTTCCACCCTGGCTACTTGTTGAAAAGTACTGCACAAATGTAAATCATACTGGTCTTGGTCTTTGATAAATAACTTTCTTTATAGTAAACTATTCTTCTAATGCAGTATCTCAAGTTATAGAAGGGAGAAATTACTTTGTCATTTTAAGGGGAATTAAGGTTGAAAGTTTTAATTTCCGTGTAATGAGCATTATTTGTTACCCGGTAGGTTACATGCCAATTTCAATTCCTCACCTTATTTTTCTGATCACCTGCATTTCATTTATCAATGAAAAGAATTTCAAGGATACAAAATATGTAAATAGTATGAGGGCTCAGATATGCATGTAAAATGTTGGAAGGTATAGGGTCTGAAACAGAATGTGCCATATGAATTGAACTGGACAGTAAGACTCTGTTAGTCGGGAAGGAATGAACAAGACATACTGCAAACTTTATGATGTACAACAACATATCAGGAGCAGATTAGAGACATCAGTTACAGCATCCTGGCACATCATCTATTTTGTCTAGTTTGATCACCCATTGCTGTTGTTAGACACATCCCATTCGCGAACAGAATTTGTTCCACGTCAGCCAACATGGTTGCATTTGTTCAATGAAGCATATTACTAGCAATATGTCTCGTTTATTCCTTGTTTATAAAAAGGTTTTTTTAAATTGACAGTGTTGCCTTTAGCTTCGATTACATGAGCACAGTTTGAAAGACCCTTTACATAAAGCATACACAGAAATGTTGCCGAGCTTTAAAGGTATGGTAGTGATAATTAAGGCAATAAATAAGATTTCCATCATACAGGGTGTCCCAAAAGTCTATGCACGTTTTTGAAGAGTCATATGAGGCTGATCGGTTTGTCACGGACGGACGTTTGTGCAAAACATGAGCGAAAAACAGTTTGTAAAAAGTAACTACTGACATTTATTCAACTTTTTATGTTTAATGTTACAGAGAATCATCAACTTTATTGAAATACACACAAAAAAATAAGGTGTGGTTTGTTACTAAAAATAGAACGACGGAAATGTTTGTGTCACGGACGGACTAGATAGAAATAGGGTTCTCTACCTTTTAGTGCTTCTTTTTAATTTCTATCTAGTCAACTCCATATTCCCCAATGCTTTCCAGGTCAAATAGTAAGTAAGATACATGGTTTGAATATCTGATACACAGCATTTGAAAATATTTCTTATTTTTTACAGGGGTAGGGTAACAAACTTTGTCACGGACGGACATTTTTGAGCGTCACGGACGGACACAAATGTTAACTACATAAAAAACTTTGAAATTGCCACTTATTTACACTTTAGTATGAAAAAATGGTATCAAATACTTACAAAATAGTAAGAAAAATGTTAAGTCATGAATTTTCAGTCTTAGTAATAAAAAGCAGTCAAGATATTAGTCTTTTTCCAAAACTACGGACAAGATAGAAATAGGGTTCTCCGGACCTTTAGTACTTCTTCTTAATTTCTATTTAAACATTTCCATATTCCTCAAGCTTTCCAGGTCAAATAGTAAGTGAGATACATGGTTTGATACACAGCATTTGAAAACAGATTTATTTTTTACAGGTGAAGGGTAGACCTGTAACAAACTGTCACAGACGGAAATTTGTTAGCGTCACGGACGGACACAGATGTTGAAGAACTTTGAAATTGCCACTTATTTACATGACAAAATGGTATCAAATACTTACAAAATAGTAAGAAAAATTGAATGTCATCATTTTTCAGTCTTACTCTTAGTAATTAAAAAGGATCACAAGATACCAAAATCAGTGTGATGGTTATATTCAAAGGTTGCAGAATTTGGTACTTTGATAGCAGAGGGTGATCGGTTCAAGGTTCACATTGGTGTGAAAAAAAATCTTTTTCATATTGATATTGAAATGTACCTCGCAATATTGGACAACATCTTGGCTAACTGAAACTGTATTCGAAAAGACGAACAAATGTGGAAAAGTTTTCGGAACAGTCCATTATTGCCCAAGGGGTAGAAACAAGATGCGTCATGGACGGACATTCTTAGTAGAAGTTGACCTTGCCATATTTTATGTTAATGAAACATTTTCAATTTTTTTAATTAAAAATTGATAGATGGCACATTTATCCATTAAATAAGAAATATATTTTAGAAAAAAAGTTCTGGGAAGTAATTACCCTGCCCTTGTGATAACTTTTTGATGCAGAGCTGTCCGTCCGTGACGCAAAACAAGTTTTAAAGTTTTACAACTTTTTTCAAGGAAAGAGAGAAAAAAATAAAAACATAGTGAGCTATCTTCCATACCCCCTTTCTCATGTAGAAATGAAACTTAACAATGGCGTCAATAAATTAAATAAGTTAAATCAGTGATTAAAAGTTGTCACGGACGGACACAAATTTTGTCACGGACGGACATTATTCAGTTCTGAGTACAAATGCCAAACTGAATCCTGCCCCTCTTACCATAAATGGCAAGAGATAGACCTGCTGCATCATGTAAATAAGACTGTATGCTGTGATACAACTTTGTAAAACAATTTTGACTCTTCTTTGATACATTTTGTTTGATTAATTGTGTAAAAGACTGTATGCTGTGATACAACTTTTTAAAACAATTTTGACCCTTCTTTGATAAGTTTTTGTTCAATTAATTGTGTAATTAAAGGTTAGTGATAATGGATACATGTAGTCATCCAACCGTGTTTTGAGTTTTTCAAAGTTTCATGAAGAAAAAGCCTGCAACTTTTGATAGTGCAAAGCTTAAAATTAAATTTGTGCTAACATCTCCAATGATACTTTCTGATTTCAATGCTGTTACTTGCTTTTATTTTACATACACTTATTATATGGGGCAATTTTAAACAGTGTCTTTTAACTGATCTCATGCTACCCCTTTTATTTGCAAGCATTATTTCAGCATGTACAGGCAGGTTAACAAGCGCAAGCTATACTACAGATTCACCAAAGAAGATCTGCTGAGGGTTCACAAATGCGCAAATAAGCAAATGACTTCATTTGACTTCAAGTAATTTTACAGTGCACCTGGTGAGCATCATAACATGTGCTCACTGCTGTAGCAAACCTACTCATTTGCATAAAGGGCATACCTGTATGGACTAGTTCATTTAATGGTAAGAGGGGTGGTATTCAGCTTTGCTTGTGTGCTCAGAACTAAACAGTAGCTAACAGTGTCCGTCCGTGACAAAATTTGTGTCCGTCCGTGACAACTTTTAATTAAAGATTTAACTAATTTATGCCTGCCCTAATTAATTAATACTCCTGCATGGGAAAGAATACATATAAGGGAGATACTTCACTATGTTTTTAATTTTTTACTTTGTCCTTGAAATTAGTTAAAAAACTTTTAAACTTTTTTTGTGTCACGGACGGACAGCAAAACATCAAAATGTTAACGCAAGTCTAGCGATATAACTTCCCCAGAACTTGTTTTTCAAATATTTATCTTATTTGATGGAAAAGTGTGTCAGCTATCAACATTACATCACAAAACTCTGAAAATGTTACATTAACATAAAAATATAGCATGATGAACTTGAACTAAAATGTCCGTCCGTGACGCATCTTGTTTTCACCCCTTGGACAATAATGGACTGTTCCGCGAACGTACCGCATTTTATTTTATTTTAAATGCAGTTTCAGATAGCCTAGATATTGTCCAACATTGTGAGGTACCTATCAATATCAAAATCAGAAATTTATTTTTTCATAACCATGTTAACCTTTAACCGATCAGCCTCATATCTCATAAAATATAAATCATATGGTATAAATGTAACCATATTTTGATAGACGAGATTTGGGAAAATATTTTGATACCAAACATAACCCTATTGGTAAACCCACAACATTATAAAACTGGTTGAAAGTTTTTGGCCGTGTGAGACCCACCCATACCAACTACCACACATTGTTGCTAAAACAGGTGCGCATAAATTAACGGTATGAAAGCAACGTTACGCATTAGTCACAGTTCACTGCTTACCTTGCAACATTAATGTTATTACTAAACTCGGTCACTCACAACATAAATAGGCGTAAGTAGACAACAGCAAAAGTCTTCATTCAAGAGGGTTTACAGCATAGATAAGCGAATACAAATTGTATGGTTCTACGCTGAAACAAATACAGTTCAACTTACTTTATAAAAGTTCAGAAAACATTTTAAAGTGAAGAATATCCATTCTTTAGTTGGTGGATACATTTTTGAACACAGGAACTGTGCATGATTTGTCTCGATGTGGTAGAAAAAAGACTGGTTAAGATCAACAAGTCACATTGATGTCATAGACATAAGACATGCAGTAGCCAAAAGTCCAAAGAGATATATTCGCTGTGTGATGTGTGTGTTCACTTTTCTGTTATGTTATTCAATTTGTTTAGGTCTGTGTTTTTGCATTAGCACACGTCTCTGTATAAATGGAAAACATTTAAACTAGATTTCACTATAGAAACGAAAAATATGTGTGATATACCGTAGTTTGTCATTATGATGGGATCACTGTAATGTAAAATTTTAAATATTACAATTGACGGATCACTTTCCGTGTAACCAACTCTACCCGTCTTTTTGTTAATCTCGATAGGTATGGATTTATGAACTTTATTCCTCCGAAGTATAAAATTACATTTTTGCAGTAATACATATTTCACTTCTAGAGTGGCATTACAAACAGATGTTACTCCAATGTTTGGTATCAAAATTATTTCCCACATCTCCTCTTTCTAAATATGTATTCATATTTTCAATACGACTTATATTTTGTGAAATACAAAGCTTCAAAGTCATGCATAGACTTTTGGGAGACCCTGTATATGAAATTAAATGCACAAGTATGTACCAAGCAACCAAAATATGAGCGATTAAAAACTGTTTTCAATCAATATACATGAAGAGTACCTACCTTTCTTACCTGTCAAAAATCTATACTTTTTGGAGAAAGAAGCACATTTAATTCCTGCAGGTATGTCTATACATTTGCTACTTCACTTGGAACTTGTTTTTGGTATTTAGGAAACTAAAAAACTCCCCATTACTTGCTCTACAGACCAAACACACTTTTTGAAATGGTTTGATTGGTCGGTCATTTTGGTGTATTTTTTTTCTTCAGGATGATACTGACCATGCTAGAAAAATTACAACAAAAGGTGAAAAAAAAGGGGGGAAATCGCCAACTATTGTGAGTGTGGGAAATATCAAATTGACTCATTGTTGGCCCTCTTACTATTGAGACATTCTTTGCATAAGGCACAAATAATAGATGAGGGCATATTGGATTGAAAATAAGATACAAAAAAGAAAATCAATCAATGATTAGAATTTGGTCTTTCCCTATAGAGAGCTCCAAACTCTAGCGAGGTAAATTGATGACGCTCGCTAGAGTTTCAAAAGCTAGTGCTCCAATAGGGTTTCCCTTACCCTTAAGAAGTGTTGCTAAACTAGAATCGGAAAGTAAGCATGACAAAATCCTCAACTTAAAAGACTTGACAAGACTTGACAGCAAGAACAATTGTGTAAATGCCTAGGTGTTTTTTTTATATTAATTATGATTAATGGGACATCACCTCCATGCACACTGACTATAAAATGTGCATGCATACAAATGTACATGACATCTAGGTAAATTTTGAAAGATATTTCAAATTTGGCTTACACTAGGGTGATTACGGTAACATTATCCTAGCTCTTCGGACATGTCGTCTCTTCAGGGAGGTCGTTTGGAAAATCGAACAGGCTACCTTACCTACTTTTTGGTGAGAATAAGTAATCACCTTCAAGCAAAATTCACTCTTAAAGGTCCCATTTCAAAATTTAGTGGTCTAAAATAGTGTTTTATATCACTACTTATTTTGTACATATCCCTATGAGCCTTAGTAGTGTGTAAGGGAAAGACCAACTTTCAATCATGTTTATCAACCTTGAGTACTAAGTAGTTTCAAGACCAATCAATGTTTTGTTAATTACTTTGGATTTGTCATCATCTTTTATTAATCACATACGTAGTCTAACATAACAACTCATACACGCTTACATATATTACTTAACAACTACATAATATTCCAAATACCAGTTAATATTGAAAATACAAATACCATACATAATGATGATGACAGTCAAAGGTCATTATACATTTACAATTGGTATCATTTCATATGTCAAGTACATGTGGAGCTTCAAGTATGGTCAAAGTGGACATGTTTGTGGTTTGTTAATTTTCTTGGTTTTCCTCTCATACCATAACCATTATGAGAAAACAACAATATTTGAATGTTTCTTACATATAAGATCTACATGTAAAGAAACATAAAAACACAAATTAATCAACACACATAAATTGGATAGAAATGAAAATTATGCCCACTGTTTTTGTTTTCACCCTTTTCTTCCTCAAACAATCAACTGCCACGAAATTGCAATGTAACGCATTTGCTGCTTGATTTTTGAATCTACAGTATGCATGAAGCAATACAAATTTGACCACACACCACCTCTAACACTCACTGTACAATACATAATATCTCACTGTTAATGCAAAGTTCGTAGCTACATTGCAACATTTATTTGAACTTTGACCATGTTAAAATCTCATTTCATTCTCATATATAGTGACCAACATTGTCAGTTGTGTTACAATGAAATCACAAACTATGCATTGAATATGTTTTATAATTATAACTCAATAAGTTAAACATCCAATGACTTCCCCAACACATTGAAGATTTCCCAAACACAACTGTTCTTTGGAATTTCTCTCTCTCTCCAAAAATGTATGAATGCCCTTAAACCAATGGAATTTCTCGATTCATTGAAAATCCTATGTATTGGAACATTATTAGGGATGTTTCAAAATGAGGGCTATTTATTTCTACTCAAGTTGTTAAGGATATTTCCAACATTGGGGACGATATACTGTAAAAGTGGACATTTTTGCGCTACATTTATTTTCACGCTTTTCGCGGTAAAATCAGCAAGCACGAAAATATAAACAAGCAAATATATTCCATGCACAAAATGTACACTTTTGCATGAGCAATTTGATTGTGGATATTTCCATACCTAGAAAGTTAACAAATCCATGCAGGATATATCCATTCTATCAATTCTTAATCCATGTAGAATATGAACCCAAGTCCATTTGGGATATTTCCTGCATTTGGGATATTTCCTTAATGCATTTAGGATTTCCTAAATCCATTAATTACATTCTCAAATCAATTGGGGTTATTCAGAAATCAATTAAGGGTACTCCGAAGTCCATCAAGGATATTCCCTACGCACTGAGGATCGATGTTCCTAGATCCATTGAGGATATTCCCATATGAACTGAGGATCGTTTTAAAGTTATTTAGGATAATTCTCCAATCCATTGAGGATGCCACTGGTATTATACACCTAATAATAGATACTATACACCTGAATATTTTCTTACAAGGAATGTATTCACAGAGTTGACCATAGGACTTATTGCACATATTCCGGCCATGTTTTATTAATTTAATAATATACATAAATATGTTTAAACAACAGGAATTTTAGTTATATATTCCTCATTTTTAGTAACACATAAACACTCAATATATTAATATATATAATATACTTTTAAGATTTTTTTTAATCAATAAATAACATAACATCAAATTAATACACTATCTTTTACATTGGATGCCCATCTAATAATTTTTGATATACTAGCAGTTTAAATTGGCACAATGTATCGTGCTAGCTGCTTTTGTATTATATAGGGACTACCATTTAATGAACAACTAATTAGAATTCTTGTTAAAGGATGGACCATTTACCAAGTGATAAACTTAGACATTTCTATATAGATTTGGATTTTATGTTTTTGTTGACTCAAAGTTCTCTTTGTGATATTTTTTTAAAAAAGGCAAGATATTATTTTATTTATGAAATAAAGTGTTTGCCTTTTTGGTTGGCCACTTAGGGGTTAGATGTGCATTGTAAAGTTTGTGACTAACTTTTACATCTACACACAACCAATCGCAGCACTCATAAATGAATCATTTAAACATTTGGATGCAATATTTTCTTTTCTCTTAGTGGCCAACCAAAAAGGCAAATACTTTATTTCATAAACAAAATACTATCTTGCCATTTTTTTTGAAATATCACAAAGAGAACTTTGAGTCACCAGTTGTGGATTTTGATCTTCACATAATTATCTGTAGCTCACGCAACCACCCCACACAATACTTGTGTACAATCAGTCAGTTGTGCATCTTAGTTATTGCAATATAAATGGTTGCTTACATCAGTTAAGGACACACAACCAATCACACAACACTCTTGAACTGTTTAACAATGGGATGCAGTATTATCATGACACAATTAGTTGTCCATGTTTAAACAATGGGATGCAGTATTGTCATGACACAATTAGTTGTCCATGTTTAAACAATGGGATGCAGTATTGTCATGACACAATTAGTTGTCCATGTTTAAACAATGGGATGCAGTATTGTCATGACACAATTAGTTGTCCATGTTTAAACAATGGGATTGTCCATGCTGATGTACATTATGACGATGCAATATGATTGGTTGTGTACATCTGTCAAGCACACACAACCAACAAATAAGATTCTTTAATTGTTCAAACAATGGGCGGCTGCATTATTGTCATCTAGATACAGAAGTGCAATGTAACTGATTGTGTACATCTGGCAAGCACACACAATCAATAACATGACTTTTGCATCTTATAAATTGTCATGTGTGAGTCTGGATACCCTTGAACTGTGATTGATTGTGTGAATTTATCACAAATATATAAACTATTCACAGTGCTATAGAATCACTTTGAATGATTAGTTTAGTATTGTGCATCAGATGATTGTTATATATCACTAAATTGCCTGTGGAAAGGGCTTTGCAAGAATTTAGCGTGAAAATTATGATTTCTGGTCCAATTTAATTAATAAGACAGTATTTGATAAACCTATATAACTCTGTTTTGGCAAGTCAATTTAAAATTACACATTAACATAGAATAGAATTACTAAATCTCTTTTTATGCTAACATTTATAATATTTAACTCATCTTGAAACATGTGTGGGTACCGTGTAGAAAGCAAAGAAACTGTTTTTCTTTTCTAATACTACATCATT
This sequence comes from Ophiura sarsii, assembly GCA_035610835.1. Taxonomy (NCBI): domain Eukaryota; kingdom Metazoa; phylum Echinodermata; class Ophiuroidea; order Amphilepidida; family Ophiuridae; genus Ophiura; species Ophiura sarsii. The sequence goes on along the minus strand of CM069448.1, from coordinate 78,487,018 downwards.
TAAGAAAGCTATTAGTAGGTCTATTTCAAATTACATAGCGTGATGGTAAAATACTAAACACAAAATATAATATGTGTTATATATAGGGTCAAAATGTTTGGAAGTCTTTTATCTACTATTTCCATGGAGACTGAATCATATCTTCACTGTTATGTACTTAACCACAAACTAATTCTTACATCACAAGGACTAGCCAATCAAATTGCTGTTTTAAAGACAAAACTGTGGATAGCCCCTGAAAATTCTCAGAAAGAGTAACAACGGGTCAAATGCTTCGGACAGAATGTTTACTTATAGGCTTTTATCTACGGGCGAAAGGAGTAAGCTCCTAACTGCTTCTTGATAGCCCAGGCCAACTGACATCGCTGTGTGCAATGCCCTGGTCAATGGCCTTGAGTGGATCGAGTTGTATGTATGAATTATAGTAAATTGATGTTTCAAATGTGCAAAATGCAGACAAGATGCTTTGGAGCCTGGGTAAAACACAGACAATGTGCATACAATCCTGCCCGCACTACGATGTAACACCCATGTCTGTGCCATTATTTCAAGTGATGCATTGTCAAAATGTCAAAATTCTACAACAAAGAGTATCACAAAATTAGAAATGGACCAATTCATTTGAACAAAGATGCTAAAGATATTGCTATAATGCATTGTGTATAACCAAAGTTTGCTGCTTATCCAATTAACACACTACGAAAATTGAACGCATTACCTCTTTTTTTCTTACATTTTCAACTTCTGCCTGAGGAAATTATCTGTCTGCAACCGTTAACACCTGGATGAATGATAAATAAATGAAGACAACCATGCAGTGTCCTAGGATTTTCCATGGTTCCCTTGTGCAAAGACTCATAGGCTATCCCATCATGCAACCTGATCATTTGTGGAAAAAGTAACTAAGTCATATCATTGGGTTTTTTTTATTTATTGTTTTTACCAAACATGACTACCATTTTAACAGGAATAAAAAAATCACAGTCAAGAGCGGTAACAATAAATGACTGTGTGTTATATGACTTAGATACTTTTTCTACTATTTGTTTTACCTTATTATGCAAGATATAACTGCTGAAGTCACTGCCCATTTATTTGATTGACAGCTAGTATTTCAGCAACCAACTTGCATATCCCTGTGGTGGTGAATGGTATCTATATAAGAAGAGAGCTATATATTGAGAAAATGTTGTGACATTTTACATTTGCATAGCCTTTGAAACAGTTGGTAAATTATTTGTTTTTACACAACTGCTCTGTGTGTATGATTTTAAAACAACAAGTGCATATTTATTGTATATGGGTTTATAATGTTCATGCAAAAACAGCATGATCGTCGAAATTATGAAACAAATTCCACAATTAATCGCACCTTGCTTTTTCCATTCCTTCAAAATATACCAAAACTCTTCTTATAATACCATTCAATAATACCCACACCAAGTCATACATGCTTCGGATAACACTGTTATGTTCACGATAACCATCCCATGATGCAATATAGCACAGAAGGCCCTCACCATAACACGACAGAGATGATCACATCATGTAGCTCCCGCCACAACGAGAACTAAATTCACTAAGGTACGGTGCTCTCTTTAGTTCTGTCCATTTTTGAAATATCGATCATGTCTTTTTAGGTGAATACAGGGCTCTTGTCCTTTATGAGCCAAGCTGTTCCTTTTTTAAAGGAACTTTATTTTGATATTGGTTCCTAACAATGAGGAGAGGAGTGCACACGAGATGATGAGTGATGATGATGATGATGATGGCTGTGATTTTACTTGAGGTTGATGCCCAGTTTGTCCGTTAGTGGTGTGAGATAGCTCAGAACAGTGTCGAAGAGTCCTAGTTCATGGATGAACAGCGGCACGAGACGACGGGCAGGCGGGCAGCGCAACAAAAACACACAAATGGAAGACAAAGAAAAAAGGGCAAGAAAGAAAAAGATCATGCATTAGTATGAGCCATAACCAATTGTATCATATACAACATTCATTTTGAACAGTTTCAGATAATATCTGTTGTGGGGTCAAATGTTCTTGTAAGACGAGTGCTTTGCTTGCCATGTCACTCATACTTTGTAACATAATTGCATCATGTGGAAATGGAGAATTGTCTTGGAATATGAAGAACTTTATTGCAAAATGTGCCATATATCTTAAATTGTGATTGCACTTTCTGTCGAGGTAAATAACAGTAAATCATGTGACATACATAAAGCAAACCTACAATGTGCATAATGACACAGTACAATGATATAACAAAGTTAATTGATGCTTGTGCCAAGAAAAATATCAAATGACACTTATAATAGCACTTTATGATGATGTTCAAACCAGAAAATTATAATTATCTAGGCCTATATATCAAAAGAGTTGATGGCATGTGAGAGCAAGGCATGTGTGTATGGAAAAAGAGTGCACATATTGTTCTCAGCATGAAAAACCTCCTATACACTCACTCATATAAAATATAGGGTTCCAGGTTGAACTAGCTAACAGTCCTTGAACTGTCCTTTATGTGGAATTAACCCCTAAAATAGTCAGTCTTGGAATAACCCCTAAAAAGGTTCTTTCTTGGTGTTTACCATTAGCAAGGTCTTATTAAACCTCTAGCAAGGTGTCTTTAACCCCTTGAGAACTACCTGCCGATTGGTCAGAAAGATGAATACATCATTTGTTGCACCAATCAGAGACACTGTTGGAGTAATTGTATCCCTGATAATGATTTGATTGAAATTCTGTAGAAGCAGTATTTTAACAGTTAATGCGTATATCATTAACCAATCACAAACAGTGTTAGATAGGCAGGTAGTGCTCAGGGGGTTGACACATTTATCAGGGCCAAAACTACATGGAGGTTTTGCTATTATATTGATATTCCAAAGAAACTAGAAACAAGTTGTATTAAATATGCCCGGGGTGCATATATAACACAATTTATCTTACCTTATTTTCAGTAGAGGGCCTAATAAATACATAAAATGAAACCTGTTCAAAATTGTAAGACAAGGTTCAGCCCCCCTCCCCCTCCAACCCCAGCCCAGAGAGCTCCAGAGGCAGTGCCCCTCAACAAACATATCCAACCACAGGATTTTCTGTGTTTAGAGAGCATCAAACTAAATCAGATATACTTTCAATAGTAAAAAAGAATATGTTTTTCTTTTAAATAGACATTATTTGATTATTTTCTAAGTAGAACATACCAATTCAGCCTCTAAAATCAATGGTGACACATAACATGGTGAACTTTGAGAAACCCAAGAAGTACTGCCATTATTATGATCCCAATGACTAGATAAGACTAAACATGTTTATGTCTAGTTTGTTGCTCAATGTGCGTAATTGAAGCTGTTACTATGGATAACCTCCATCCAATAATCAGGTTATGGTCCACTAGATCAACAACATACCAAGGGAGAGTTTACATGCTAATTGTTGGCCGCCTAGAATTCTTTTCATAAGCCTCCCATTTAGTGGTGCATTGATAAGAAAATTGGCGGTAGATGACAAAGGAATATTGGTCGATCTTTAATAGGCACCACTAAGTATAGAAACTTATTAGTAGACAACCCTCAGTGTAACTCCCAACAACTTTGATATGGGATATTGGGAAGAGTAGATAGATACCTGGATTAACTTACCACTGCAGCTGTTTTAAACATGTTCAATAAGGCAATTCTGAGTAAATGTAATTTTTTTCTGAGAGAAAAAGGGTGTAAATTGACTATCGGAGAGCTAGGGCAATGGACGCACGTCACAGTAGGTTGACCTCGTGTGTACAAGTACGCGAGGTCAATCTACCTCTAAAATGAGTCAAACGGACATCCATGGTGCGCAACTTTCAAGCTCGACCTACCGCTCTGATTGGCTTCCGGACCAATCAGAGTGTGACTGTGGACATGCATCTATTGTGCCTATATTTGCTCAAATAGTCTGCCGTTTGGAGGGGAGCAATTGTATTTAAAATATTGCAAGACATCAGGCAAGAGAGAAATTCAAACATTTTAATACATCAATCAAGTGGATAATTATAAGATATAAGGCTATATTAAAAAAAATCTTTTGTCTCAAAGCTCTTCAGTTTTTCAAAACCTAATGCGGAGGGTTTTAAGGGTTATTTTGGGTTTTTTAAATATGAAATATTGAAATCCCAGGAAAAGTGACCTTTTGTATTTAAAATGATGTGATCAATGAAAATCTGAAGAATCTGTGAATTTTTTTTAAAAAAAAGAGATTTTTTCTTCTAGCGCGCATCAATTAACTAACGCGTGCGGGAGCTTTGAGACAAATGTTTTTTAATATTAAGCCTAATGGGATGACAAGGGGTGGATTTATGTATGGGCAGTAGCGGCGCCAGCATCATAATTTTTGGGGAAAAAATTCTTTTTAGGGGGGCATAAAAAATAAGATGCGCGTGAAGAGTGCAAGTTTGTTTGCCATTTTATGCTCAAATTGTCAAATTTAATCTAATTGTAACTAATTTGGTATGAAAATGCTTGCTTGCGCACCAAATTTAGCTGTTTTATGCTGAAATTGTCACATTTGGTCTAGCTTAACCTAATTTGGTAAGAAAATGCGCGCAAAGCACAGAAAAAAATTGCCTTTTTAACTCAATTGAATATTTGGAGTGGGGGGGGGGGCAAACAAATATTTTTGGGGGAAATCCCCCTTGCCCCCTGTAGCGCCCGCCGTAACTGTACATGGGTCAAATTGACCTAAGAACCGCTTAAAATAGGCACACAACCTTGTTGTTTTGGTTATGTGCATAATGTTGACCCTGTTGTGTTAAGAGTGCAGATGACTAATTATGCCATCTTATTTTTTCTCCCAAATGCATTTCTTTTAGGGAACCGCCAATAATATCTTGCATCTTATTATTGCTTCCGTAGTAACAATATGAAACATGCACCTAATAAAGAATGTTTACTGCACCAAGATAAACAGAAAGCAATCTCACCCAATCTAGACAAATGGTGAAATACAGGCTTCAGTTTTGATTTGCATCCTTGTTCTCATTGCCTTTAACATATTACTAGCAAACTTTGAGCCTTATTTTGTTTTTCATTCAGTTATGTTGCTGTAATAGCATAGAATGTGTGAGATGTGATGTCGTTCCAACTGTCAGAGGAGAAAACATTCAACCCTCAAATCAAACACATGATTGCTTTTTCCCCTCATAAGGCAATCACTGAGATTGAAGAATTTATAAAATAGTTACGCAGACAACGAAAAGGGGCAGACAACGATAGCCAAGATATAACAATTTGTTTGACATTGTAATGGTTTTCCAATATATAATTTTAAACATGTAATGTTGTGTTATTGGAAATTTAAGATTTTACCATTATTATATAAAGATGTTTTTTGATATTGATACAAAATGTATTAGGCCAAACAAAAATAAAAGTTTGTCTCAAAGCTTGCGAAGGCTTCAAAATCGGGCGACGCGCGCTGTTTTTTGTCTTCCATTTTTTTTCTTTTACATTTTTTTTATTTGTGTGGCAATGTTTACTCTTACTATTTGCAACCGTTGACACTTTCTGATATTTTTTTTCTTCTATTTGATATGAATATTGTGATGTAGTTGGGTAAAGAACAATTGTGCAGCGTTTTTTGAAGAACTGAGTCATGTAAAAGTTTGAGAAAAGGAAAATCTGCCGATATTTTTAATAAAAACTCGAAATAAAAATTTGTAGGGAAAAAATAAATTGATTTGACAATTTCCTGCATTTCAGACGCGGTATTTTGGCATTTCAAAACCAATGCGCGCGCAAGCTTTGAGACGAACCTATTATTTTGTTTGGCCTTATGGGGAATTTGTGTAAATTACCAAATTTCTCTTTAATTTTCAATTTTCATACAATTCCTTGAAAAATCATTTTTCAAAATTATTTCCCAAAAACCAGAGATGGCAGCAAGTCATTTTGTTCAAGTCCAAGTCAAGTCACAAGTCATTTATTGCAAGTTTAAGTCAAGTCACAAGTCATTCATTGCAAGTCCAAGTCAAGTCACAAGTCATTCATTGCAAGTCCAAGTCAAGTCACAAGTCATTCATTGCAAGTCCAAGTCAAGTCACAAGTCATTTATTGCAAGTCCAAGTTAAGTCACAAGTCATTCATTGCAAGTCCAAGTCAAGTCACAAGTCATTTATTGCAAGTCCAAGTTAAGTCACAAGTCATATATTGCAAGTCCAAGTCAAGTCACAAGTCATTTATTGCAAGTCCAAGTTAAGTCACAAGTCATATATTGCAAGTCCAAGTTAAGTCACAAGTCATTCATTGCAAGTCCAAGTCAAGTCACAAGTCATTTATTGCAAGTCCAAGTTAAGTCACAAGTCATTTATTGCAAGTCCAAGTTAAGTCACAAGTCATTTATTGCAAGTCCAAGTCAAGTCACAAGTCATTTATTGCAAGTCCAAGTCAAGTCACAAGTCATTTATTGCAAGTCCAAGTTAAGTCACAAGTCATTCATTGCAAGTCCAAGTCAAGTCACAAGTCATTTATTGCAAGTCCAAGTCAAGTCACAAGTCATTTATTGCAAGTCCAAGTCAAGTCACAAGTCATTCATTGCAAGTCCAAGTCAAGTCACAAGTCATTCATTGCAAGTCCAAGTCAAGTCACAAGTCATTCATTGCAAGTCCAAGTCAAGTCACAAGTCATTCATTGCAAGTCCAAGTCAAGTCACAAGTCATTCATTGCAAGTCCAAGTCAAGTCACAAGTCATTTATTGCAAGTCCAAGTTAAGTCACAAGTCATTCATTGCAAGTCCAAGTCAAGTCACAAGTCATTCATTGCAAGTCCAAGTCAAATCACAAGTCATTCATTGCAAGTCCAAGTCAAGTCACAAAAGTCAATTATTGCAAGTCCAAGTCAAGTGACAAGTCATTTATTGCAAGTCCAAGTCAAGTGACAAGTCATTTATTGCAAGTCCAAGTCAAGTCACAAGTCATTCATTGCAAGTCCAAGTCAAGTCACAAGTCATTCATTGCAAGTCCAAGTCAAGTCACAAGTCATTCATTGCAAGTCCAAGTCAAGTCACAAGTCATTTATTGCAAGTCCAAGTTAAGTCACAAGTCATTCATTGCAAGTCCAAGTCAAGTCACAAGTCATTCATTGCAAGTCCAAGTCAAGTCACAAGTCATTCATTGCAAGTCCAAGTCAAGTCACAAAAGTCAATTATTGCAAGTCCAAGTTAAGTCACAAGTCATTCATTGCAAGTCCAAGTCAAGTCACAAGTCATTCATTGCAAGTCCAAGTCAAGTCACAAGTCATTCATTGCAAGTCCAAGTCAAGTCACAAAAGTCAATTATTGCAAGTCACAAGTCATTTATTGCAAGTCACAAGTCACCTGGTCCAGTCCCAAGTCAAGTCAAGTCACAACTCACTGCAAGTCACAAATCATTGGCTCCAGCACAAGTCAAGTCACAAGTTCAGAATAACAATAAGCATTCAGGTTTCAGCATCAGATTTGATCATGAACAGTGCAAACTGGAACATTTACACATGCTAGACTTATTTCTGAATGGGAAAGCAGGGCAGAGTACCACTCCCCATGCTGGATTTCGATAAGCATGACATGAGCGATTACAAATATGGGGGCGCTAATTGTTTTCGTCAGGAGAGACCGAACTCAAACAAAGAGGATCTTCCAAACATGCATACAACACCATAATTTTCAGGCCTGGCTACAAGTCATTTTGTGCAAGTCCACGTCGAGTCACAAGTCATAAGGTTGCAAGTCTACAACAAAACCAATATTTGACATTTAATCTGCAAGTTATACTGTCAGCTTATAGCATCCCATGCACATGAATATTTTAAAGGAATACCGGTGCCAAAAAGGATTCAAAATATCAATCTTAATATCTGCCATCAAAGATCTCATCCACATAGTTCATGGGCCGTCATTGATGGGGAGCTATGGACACTTTACGTGGCAGTCCCTCAATACAAGCTTATGATGAAACCATGAATATTCTAAAGGCGCACCAAAGCCATTCATATTTCATAATACAGTCAGATTAAAAAGGAGATAATTTTTATTCAAAATCAGATTTAAAAACTGAATTCCCAATAATGTATTTGGGGGTCTACGAGAAAATGTATATGAAATGATTAAAAAAAAGAATGTCTGTTTAATGCATTTGTTATTACGTACCATACACGTGCATGTACAGACATATGGGTAAACAACTGTCTAATAATAGATTCACAGATATTAATGGCTAGGAAGAAGGAGGATCACGTTCCAAAGATGTGCCAACATGAATACATAAAAACCCTCAAGGATTAGATACAATATTGAGTGTAAGTGTGAGTGATAGAAATGCTGGGCTGGTAAAACAAAATGTTGCTTCATTTACATGTGATATTTGTGAATGTTTTATGAGGAGTACATACATGGAAAAAACGAGTGGAAAAAACTGGGTGTTATGTAGTATCTTTAACGGTGTGAAGAATTGTGTTATAAGAATGAGAACAGCAATGTGACTTTGTCATAATGTTTCCCGGGGGGGGGGGGGGGGAGGCCAGTCAGGTATAATGTTGTAATCATCGCCGCTGAAAACACAGAATAAGGGTGCTTTTTTCGACCACAACACGATCCCCAC